>CABEEJ010005600.1:5970-32280 GCA_901482245.1 Timema douglasi | reverse complement strand
CCCTCCACGCAAATGCGGGTTCACTTCCTCTAATTCAACCTTCCCAATTCCTAATCCATTAGCGTAATTAGTACTTAAAGCGTATATATAACCCGAACGGGTAGTAAGACGCGGTGCTAAATAATAATTAAAAAAAGTTTATAATTCGAATGGGTAGTCAGACGCGGTGCTAAAAGAAAAGTTAAAAGAAAAACATTTTTGTTCTTGAAGTTTTGACTGTCTAAAGTAACAACTCAAGATATTATGATCTTTCAGATCATATAGTTTGGCGGATGGATATATAAGAGTAAATCTGATAAAATTTACTATCCGACACTAGGCACCACTAACACGGCAATAAAACCGACGTCTGGGTTCAGATTACGGGTCCCTTAAGCCCTCGGTTTGTCTCCCTTAACTTCCATAAGAAATATGAACGATCCGCCAATTGATTTGAAATTCTGTTCAATTTCTGAAAACGTAGAACCAATTTAACACATCCACTTTATTTAAGATGATTTTTAATATTTCCTATTTTTTTATCACTTTATAAAATACACTACCATTTCATCAGACCCATTTTTATTTAATCTACTCTAATGAAAAGCGATTGTATTTGTATATATTTGTGTTTGATAGGAATATCATTTTACATTTTATCGTCACTAAAGTTGAGCGATTTTTATGTTTGTTTTTTTTGTTAATGTTGATTATTTCGTTCAAAATTGATAAATGATACCTTTATATACATACGTTTTACCGTGAATATAATCAGTCGATAGATTTATCCAAATACATTTAAAATTCCCTTCGGTAGTGGAGTAAAAAATTTAAAATTCTTCTAAATTCAAAGTGTAAAGAAAGTTCAGGGTATCTATTTCACTCTGTAGATATCGCGGTTTTATTTTTCACAAGAAGTTCCGTTATTTAATAAAAGATCTTCGTGGCTATTAGTAGACTTGTGTATTGAGTCTGTCTATTGAGCTAAGGGTACTTGGTTTGATTCCCAGGATGGATGAAAAATATATCATTGATAAATTATTGGAGTATTCTTTTTTACAGTGATGAATTAACAGCCTGGGGGCTGGATGTTGTTTCTGCTCTATATTTAAATTAGTGTGTAACTCACGTGCTGGTATAATCATTAGGTTAAGAAAGTGCATGCTTTTTTTTATCATCTCAACTTACTACCTGTTCATACTATACGTATATAAAATAAATTACTCTAGTGTAGTAGGGATGAGGAAGGAATCATCTTAGAGATAATATACCCGCATTTGCGTGAAATGAGATGGGGAAAACTTTTATAAAAAACACTATCAGTAGACCTGAACAGAATTCAAACCCCAATCTCACAGTTTTCACCAGGAAAGTCTTAAGAATGTGTGAAAGTGCTTGTAAATATCTCTAGAAATATTAAGATTATTCCTTTTTGTTACCAAGATATTTCAATAGTTTATGTATTTTTTAATGCACGTTCTCATTAAATACGCGTGTGTTCTCTACGTTTATACTGAAAGATAGAAAGTTAAATTTTATAAAATTCAAATATTGCTCGGACTAAAAATTAAGACCATATTATAATCTGTCAAGTTAAGCCTGCTAGTTTTCAAGGTAAGGGACTGTACGGTACATACAGAATTATTTAATTTCCTTATGCCTTTATTTATTTTTTAATTCAAACGCTTGGAATATAAAATAAATGGTATAGAACTCCTCATGGTCCTTCTGACACCATTGTTTAAAATATATATATTTACTCAAAAATCGTAATATACGTGAAACAAATTAATATACACTGAGGAAAAATAGCGTTACAAATACGTAAAGCTTATTTTGACTCCTGGTTTTAAAATTAATAATTTTATTTTTGGTTAGTTAAAGTCCTTATTTGTATATTAGGAGCAAAGAAAAAAGATCTATATTGGGTTTACAAGGGTAGATCTTACGTATTAAAATTTCGACTTCCAGCTAAAATTTTCGGTATTCTATTAGATATTGCACATATTATGGTTATCGCATTTCTATTAAATTCCTTATTTATAAATTTAGACAAAATAAAATAAATGTTGACTATTTACTTTAAAATGATAGAAATTTATCATTGCTATACAAATATTTTCTCTAAGCGGTTAAAGGAAAAATAATATTAATTTTTGAGAGACTTACTTATTTACTTAATTTATGGCATTAGATAATTATTATGTTAAAACTTAAGTAGTACCTCTGTACAACTAAAGCTCACAATATTGTATTAAAATATTTCCCAATATCTCAGGAACTATTGGTTTTATAAAACTATATTTCAAATTTATATATTTTTATTTTTAATAGTACTACAATTTTACTATGATAATTTATCTAGTATCCAAAATAGTTACTTAAATTTGGAAATTTTCACTTCTGTAAGGTATCCTAAAATTAATTTTCATTAGAATATGAAAGTAGCCATTTTATTTATAATCTTAATCAACGCCAGATACAAATTTTAATCAAAATCTTTAGAGCCGATTTTGAATTATTTTTTTTCTCTTTTCGCCCTTTATTAAACCATTCTTAATTTCAGGGTTAAACAGACACACAGACAAACTGCATTGCAATAATCCGTTTTTGGGGTTTAGGGGGGGTCATGGAAAGTCAACATCCATCAACTTCTCGGGTTAGATTTTTTAACCTCTAGTTATTTTTTTTTATTTAGCGCCACATCTCACTACCCATTTGAGTTATGCGCTTAAGAATTAATTACGCTAATGGGTCGGAAATGGGAAAGGTTGAATTTAGATTAAGTGAACCCACATTTGCATGGCTGTAGAGTGAAAAGACATTTAGGGAAAACCGACCCCAGTACATCGGACCTATCTTCGAACCTCCATCTCCCCTTCCTCGGCAGTCTAGCTCAACACGAATCTAGCGGGTTAGCTAACCACGCAACCGATGATTCTACCTTCAGTATTCAATAAATTAAAAAAATACGTATATGTGGGTATAGCTTGAAAACTATTAGTTTTGTAAAAATATATTTCGAATAAAAGATGCGTATTATAACTATACCTACATATTTGCAACATTACGTAATCTCATATTTCAAAAAGTTACGAGGATATGATAAAAAATTAGAATTTACGCATCAGACCATAACCCTTAAAGTCATTTTGACGAAAAATTGAGAGTAGCCATTTGGTTTGTAATACTTACCAGTGCTTTGAAATGGAATTTAATTAAAATCGATCCGCCCTCAAGGAAACTACCATTAATTATAGAGTTAGATATTCAGTCCTAAAAACACCTCGGTGAAACCCTATGAAAACATAAAATACCAATTTTGATCCCGATCGGTAAGAAAGTTTAGGCTCTACTCCGAGGTACAGACAGATGGACCGACAGACAGATAGACGGAAATTTAAAAAAAACTTTTTCGGATTTTTTGGGGTCATCAAAATTTCAAGTTCAATTTTTTTGACGATCACAATACGTAATTTATGTACCTGTAATGTAGCGATAAAGTAAAAATGATATTCTTTCTATATTATTTACCATAAGTTTAGACAGTGGTTCTTAAAGGTCTGCCGCGAAATTTACAAGGTGGGCCGTAAAATTCTCAACGTTGTGTTATGGTTAATAAAAAAAAAATCATCATTTTATTTTTTAAATAAATAGAAGGAAAATGTTAGAAATGTTTCTTATATTTCAATTTCAAAAGAATTTTGGAAGAATAAGGAAATTGAGCTTGCCATTTCCAACCTAAGGAAACTCATGATTGAATAAAGGAAATAAACACGTATTTCCCGTTCGGCTGAAAGAAGTTTGTGCATGAGCATGGCCGAGTCTCTCGTTGTGTCGCCAACATTCACTTTTAGTGTGCCGCAGGGACTCATGATAAAAAATAATAATTTGACCTGAACAAAAAAGGCTTAGAACCACTAGTTTATAGTATATTTAACCTCTCATCTGTGGCTAAACAGTTAAAGGTGGTAGACTCACAATAGTATGAACGTGGTGTCACAAAACTTGATGAGTATGCGAGCTACTATAAAAAATTGCCACGTCACGTTTTTTTGGCTATTATTGTAAGGTGAGCAAAGGATTTGACTTGTTATCTTTGTCCACTTAGAAGTGTGGGATCTGTGGGTTGGATTTAATCCCAATAGCATAAAGAATATTAAAAGTTTTCATACCAAAATAATCTTTTTAATCTTTAGCTATTACCAGCATAACTCATTTCTTAAAACAAAATTATAGACAAATAGACGTAAAAAGAAAACTTGGTGTGGGCTTACTGAGAAGAACTTCATTTGCCTTCATCCACCATTTGTTTAATATTTGTGGTGAGTGGCTTGCTACTTCCATTCGAATGGATATACCAAGAGGTTTATCTGTAAACTTACTTCCTTATTGGTTTTTTTACCGCTTTCAGTTAGAAATGTTTCTCAGTTAGAGTTGAATATCTTAATCACTCAGAGTGCAACACGAACAAGAACCATCAAGACCCGCCTCGGTGGCGTAGTTGGCTAACGACGAGCTTGTCGTGTTGAGCTCAACCGCTGAGGACGGGTAGATCGAGATTCGAATCTCGGTCGGGTGAACTTGGGGGTGGTTTTTCCTAAATGGTTTTCCACTCCCCCTCCACGCAAATGCGGGTTCACTTCCTGTAATTCATCCTTCCAAATTCCTAATCTATTAGCGTAATTAGTACTTAAAGCGTATAACCCGATCGGGTAGTAAGACGCGGTGCTAATAATAATAATAATAATAATAATAATAATAATAATAGGGTATCCAACACGCTTCGGTGGTCACATGGTCTATCGTGCTACTCTCACATTAGACTAGACTACCAATGATTAGGTTATCGTGGCTCGAATATTGGTCAGGTTTACAGACGGTAGCTTAACACTCTCCCTCCACGCAACTGTGGGTATATTTCCTATAAATATAACCTTCCGAAACCATTAAAAGTATAGCCCAAAAGGATAGTAAGACGCAATAACTTTGTACTTATCATCCTCTCTCCAAATAAATGTGGGTACAAATGTTCTAAGCTACTCTGATTTTCTCTAACTTATATTAAGTTTTTTATTAAACCCATAGTATGTAAATTAATAAATGTCGAGAAAACATATCTTTATAATAAATTACTTAAGATGTTATTACTAAGAAATATTCGAGATTTTTTTTTCATCTTGTCTTACTAATAGTTCAGGTTGTAAGTATCTGTATTAATTACGATATTGGGTTAGGGATGAGGAAGACTTAATTTAGAGGAAGTATACCAGCATTTGCCTAGAGCGAGAGTGAAATAGAGGGTGGTAAACAATGTAGGAAAAAACCATCTTTATTACACCCGACTGGGATCGAACTCCAATCTCCCCCATCAGAGTCATCGCCACTCTAATCAATTGGGAGAATATTCTACCAACGCACACTTGTCATTTTAATTAAACTGAATCTAATGAATATATTTTGTTCCATCAGAAACTTTGTGCAGTTATTTCATCAAGACTCTCTGAGTAGAGCGTGGAAACATATCAGCTTCACTTGAGGCTAAGTGGAGTTTTGTTTATGTTTTTGCCAACTGTTGTAAAACTAAACCTCCCGAATAGAGTTAAAATGAAACAGTCGCATCAGAACTTTCTTTAATAAACACTCCAATAGTTTCTAGAAGTCAGATAAAATCACTCAATGGTGGTCTAATTCTGTTATATTGGCTCAAAGTCTTACAGATATTTACGTCATCGTAAGTTTTGGAATTTGTTTGTCAAAAGTTTGTAGTTGATATGTCTCTTAATGGTTACAGAGGACCAAAACTTTTTAATCTTATAGTAGTAAATAAAATTTAAAGTGATATTTGAGATGATAATGTATACGGTTTGCGATACGAAGTTCTCAAGAACGTTTCAATTTGTTTGTTTGGAGTTCTCAACTAACTGAAGACATATCTTTGTTTATTAATTATACCTCGTACCAAATATTTTTGTTCACCGCCTTTCACTACTTGTAATAAATATCCAACTATTTACATAAATTATAGGGATAAAGAGTTAAAATTTAGATGAAATGTGTGCATAGCTAATTATTTTAACACCACTTCTTACTACCCATTCTGGTTATACGCCCATGTGCTAATTACAATAATAGGTTAGAGATTATAAAAGTTTAATTTAGAGGAAATGTAGCCATATTTGCGTGGGAGGAGAGTATAAGACCATTTATGAAAACTGACCTCAAAGCACCCGACTGGGATCGAATTCCGATCCTTTTGTATTTAGAAGTCTACTCAACTGCGAGTGTAGCACGTTAGTCCACGCGGCCACCCGTGTGGGTCATAGCTACGTCGAAGAATATAATTTAAAAATCTCCAAGTAAGACCGTAAGGGGAATAGAAACCCAAATTCCGCAACACTGATAATCCCGAACATACTAAGTTAACACCGTAATCTTTGTGATCACCGGAATTTTTAAAATATGTTTTAGTGGTACTATACTTTTAATTATTACGTATTCACATTATTTTTAACATAAATGTTAAATATTCTGAAAAAAAATCCATTCATTCTTATGACTAGTAATTCAGAGGGGTTAGCCATAATTGTTTGATTCCGTAGGATGATGAAACAATTAACTAATAATTATGGTAGTTCTTACTATAACTCAATAAACAAATGGCTTAGAACCTGAGTATAGGTCTATAATAGAAAGCATACTTTTCAGTGCTTTTTATTATTAGCACCGCGTCTTACTACCCGTTCGGGTTATACGCACTTACGCTAATGTGTAATGGTAGGGTGATTGTGAGATGAAATGGAGGACCTACAGTTTAACGTGGAATCCGAACCACGGTGGAGGCCTGGCATTCCCCACATTCACAAGATGTCTTGTCAGAGGTGAAGGAAGGGTTTGGTAATCAGATAAATCTGGGCTGGGAGTGAGGATTGAGCCCCGGGCCCCAGTACAGAAGTCTAACACCTTACACCTAGACCACCATGTCACCTTTTCAGTGCTAAGTTAGCTTTCAAGAAGTATTCTGAAATAAACTCTTTGTTTATAAAGTGTACGTGTATATCCAATCTGATTTTTAAAATATATTATATGCTTTGTTTATTTGAGGATATATATACTATAAGGTGTTCTGCTTCACGACAGGTCTTTTCCTTATGTCAACGAGCTTAGACCGCCAATAAACCGTACCCTTTGACTCCTTCATTTCCCAGAATTGAAATTTCTACTCTCCTTCAAGTCATCCAATATTTTTTGAATCCTCCCTCTTCCTAAGCTCCTCTTTCCCTCAAACTTTCCTTCTATGAGGTCATGCAGAAGACAGTTCCTCCTAAGGACGTGTCCGATACAGTTTGCTTTGCACCAAAGAATCACATCCAAAATGGTTCTCTTCTTACCCAATATTCCTAGAACATCTTCATTTGTCACCCTGTTGGTCTAACTAATCTTCTCAAGTAACCATATTTAAAAGCTCTCCAAGTATTTCTTTTACATATTTGTAAGAGTCCAAGTTTCTGCTTCATACAATGCGATGCTCCAAATGTAGTATTTCATCAGTTCTTTCCTCAGTTCAAAAATCAACCTGCTGGTCAGCAGTGACCTCTTCTTGTTGAAAGCTTCCTTGGCCAAGGCGATACTAGATCTAATTTCCTTGGAAGAGTAGGCATCATTTATAGATATAATATTTTATAAATTAAATAAGAGTCAGATACCCTAACTAAGTTGATAGCGTGCTTGCCTACAAAGTTTGGTATCCTAGGTTAGATTCATGACATAGCTGAAACATTTTTCAATGGTAAAATGTGGGTTTATCCTTTCATAGTGATGAATAATGACGGNAAGGGGGGGGGGGGGGGGGGGGGGGGGGGGGGTTTGGTGATGTGACTCTTATAGATTTAAGTTAGCTTATAAGTCTTTTGATGATTATAATAAGTCGTTTCAGAAAGTGCACGTTAAATACTTAAAATAGATATTGACCTATATTGTTTATACAAATCACCATTTTACAACGTTAACTGTACCAAAATATCTTTAATTGGAGTCTTATCTACAGAAATAAGCTGAAACAGGTGTAAAATGATACTAAGGGCTATGTTCGTTTGTGAATCGAAAAGTAGTTATCGAGAATAATCTGACGATTTATAATAAACCTAGCCCGTATAATAGCCTTGTTGAAACACAAGCTATGGAGATATTTTGAGTAGATCAAAAGCTTACTGATATTTTAAGGACCAATATTTGTAACGTTGGCTTTAAAAGATGACATATTTTACCCTCATGGCGAAGGTTCGAAATAAATAGTTATTTAGTTTATATTAAGCCAATAGGTTAGTTAGTAGCCTACATAGGCGTACAACCCTAACGATTAGTGAGAGGTGACCTGGCGGTCTAGGGGTAAGGTGTCACGACTTCTGTGCTGGAGGTCCGGGGTTCAATCCTCGCTCCCGGTACAGATTTATCTGATTGCCAAATCAATCCTTCACCTCTGACAAGACGTGTATTAATCACAAATTGTTAATGTGGGGAATGCCAGGCCTCCACCGTGGTTCGGATTCCACGTTAAACTGTAGGTCCTCCATTTAATCTCACAATCACCTAACCATTACACTTTAGAGTAAGTGCATATAGCTCGAATGGGTAGTAAGATGTGGTGCTAGTAATAATAAGATAAGTAAGACACGGTGTTAATTTTTTTTAAATACATTAAACATACAAGGCCAATCATGAGTTATAACATTTTTATTTTATCACGTAAAAAAAATATTGTGATCGCCAAAAGAATTATATTCAAGATTTGAATGGATATCGATGTTTCATGAATATTTAACTCGAAAAAGTGTTTTTTTTTCTATGCCGTTTGTTACTGGAACCAGAGCCAAAATCATTTTACCGTTCGGGATATAAATTGGTATTTGGGGTTTTCATTCAATTCCCACAAGGGATTTTTGTAATTATATGTCCAACCCTAAAAGTAAGGGTTGTTTTCTGGAGGGTGAAAAGAGAAAAAAACTATCTATTTGAAAAATTCTTTCTAACGATTTAGATACAAACTCTATCGTGGCACTGTTTAACATTAGTAACAAAAGTTAAATTCTCATTTTTCCATAAAAATTGACCTTGAAAGTACTTGAATTTGCGTCAATTTCTAATTTTGATCATATCTCCGCAACTATTTGAGATACGAAATATCTTATTATTGTACATATTATGTTTCCCCTAAAAATATAAAATATAAAACTTTAAGCAGAAACATATTTTTACAACATCAATAGCTTCCAAGCTATAAGCAATTATAGTTTTTAAATTGAGGTCAAGGAAATGGGGAGCTTTTTTGTGGATCTTAGCACCACGTTTTACTACCCGTTCGTGTTAAAGACTTATAAACTAATTACTTTCATTATTTTGGGGTTAGGGGGGTTATATTTAGAGGAAGTGTGCCCTCATTTGCATGAAGGGAGAGTTGTACACCGTTTTGTAAAAAAAACTCACATCTGAATGAGATTCTAACCCCGATATCCCCGTCATCAGCAGTCTAGTCCAACATGAAAATAGCACATTAGACCATTCGGCCCCCGAAGGGGGTGAAGTTGTGTGTTTTGAAATAAGGAAGGTTATATCTAGAGGAAGTGTACCCTCATTTGCGTGAAGGGAGTTTCATGCTCTTTGGTGTAGTGTGATTTCAGAAATTTAAGGAGTTTTTAAGTATTTTTTTAAAAAATTGATAAAGGGGAGGGAAGTTTGTACAAGGCCACATAACAACTATTTTATCTCATGATGTTCAGTATCTTGGAAAGGACAATACATTTTTCGCTATTAAGTAAAATCTTAGTAAGCATATATTTTTTATGTTCACACAGCACTAAATAAAAAATATTTAAAAAACACCATGCATTTTTTAAAGATTTGTTAGGTTAAAAATATATATGATTTTATTCAAACCAAACCCTAAAGTTTATTTTCTAAATTTAAATATAAAAAACTTTAGACCATTATTGATAAACAGCTAAGGAGATAGTTTCCAGCTAGCTATTAGCAAACATAAATATTGTTGGGTAATTTAGTCCATTTTTTCCTTAACTTTGCGAAGGAATTGGGCTATCTTAAGGGTTCATAAAGAAAGATGGATTTTAAATATATATCTCAAAATTTAAATGACACAAATATCACACAGTAAAAGAGTTGCAAATAAATAAATAACATAGAAAAATTGACATTTTTATTTGCCTTTTCATCCGCTTCAACTGCCAAATATTTTAAGGTATTAGACTGTCCTGATGATGACGAGGAGATTATGGTTCGAATCCCGGTCAGGTAAACTGAGGGCTGATTTTCCTAAGTGGTTTCCCACTCTCCTCCCATGAAAATCCAGGTAGATTACCTTTAAAATGCCTCCTCCCTCATGCCCACCCCATTAGAATAGTTATTTTATATGCGGATAGCTTGTACCGGCATTAACACGCAGTGATAGTAAAATTCCCTTTCTAAAGAAATAATACCACATATTTATTAAAATATAAATTAGCGGGAATTTAAGCACTTGGTCCATTAGATAAAATATATCTCTTACGAAACCCCTGCGTGTCTTTTTAAGATACTCCTCTAAGAATTGTCTTCATTCCAATTTCCTTTGCTTCTCTCACTCTTCTTATTATTCCTCTCTTTACATCTCAATTTCTCTGCTTCAATAAGTTCTAAAGATTCTACATGTCACACAAAGAACCAAAACTCAATTATAACGGTTTCAGACCGAGTTTTGATTTATGTTCAATCCCTTTTCAAAGGTAGTTCTAAATAAAAATAATAATTTTCGAAGTTTCAATATGTTTCATCATTTGTGACCAATAATATGTTCTTAGAATGTAATAGATAGAAATATTTTTGTACAATACACAGGATCTTAAAGCCTATCTGAAATAACAACCTTTTTACTCTAATTAAATAGGGCTTACAAAGAAGATAGGAATTGTAGGAAATATACCCACATTTGAATGCATGTGTACGGGGAATTCATTTAGGCCTGGAATAAAATTTTAGTTTTCTCTGCATCGTAAATCCAGTCTATTTGGAGAGTGATGGCTTAGAAAATGGGGGTAAAATAATATATGAATAGTATCTACAGTTTAGTGTATGAATTATAGTAACGGGACATTGTATGGGTCATAGTAACGGGACATTGTATGGTTCATAATAATGGGACATTGTATGGGTCATAATAAATGGACAGTGTGTGGATCACGCTAACTGGACAGTCTATGGATACTATTTAAAACATTAAGATTTATTAAATGGTTGTAATTATATGTTGTCGAGCGTATATTAAATAAAAATATGTCCTTGACTCTTTTCCAATACATAGCTTTAGAGTTGTTTCAAAGGCAACTTAAGGTGGGATGGAAGGGGATGCGAAAAATATGCCATGTTTTTGCAGTTTAAACGGTAAACAGTTTTTTATTTGCCAAAATAAATTAAACATTGATTCAGTATAAACATAGATTTTAATTTTCTTCACATGATGACCTCAAAAGTTGTTGAATACCTGTTAAGGGTATCCTATAATTTAATGACAACTTTTTCTCTTCATTTAAACAGTTTATCTCTCTACCCGCCTCGGTGGCGTAGTTGGCTAACGCGCTAGTCGTGTTGAGCTCGACCGCCGAGGACGGGGAGATCGAGGTTAGAATCTCGGTCGGGTGAACTGGGGGTGGTTTTTCCTAAATGGTTTTCCATTCTCCCTCTATGCAAATGCGGGTTCACTTCCTCTGATTCACCCTTCCCAATTCCTAATTCATTAGCGTAATTAGTACTTAAAGCGTATAACCCGAACGGGTAGTAAGACGTGGTGCTAAACAGTTTCTCATCTAAGGCTGCTATGCTCATGACAAATATTCAACAACTGATAATATCACCGTGTTTAGAAAATAAAACTCATGTTTCTACTGATATAATATTTAATTTATTTTATCCAAAAGTAGTTTTGACATAAACACTGCAAAAACAATAACCGTTTATCACGTCTCCTTCCATACCACCTTAAGAGCTAATAGAAAATAAATGATTTAAAAAAATCCTTTCGAAAAATTTTGACTAAATTCTGTGTACAAACAGTGTTTAGCACTACATATAAAATAGTGCATCTCATTATATCCGTAAACATAACTTATAGATTACCTTACTGTACATAAGAGGATATCTCCAACTTTGATTATTAAGCCCCCGTTACTTTTGGAGATAAAAACTTGGATATTATTGGAAAGTTGTGGGAATAGTAAAAAAATATGTAATTTATGTTTATATTATTAATAACACCAATCGTCTCCTAGCTATACATTTAAAAAAATATATATATTACACCACGTCTTAATACCCATTTGATCTATATTTCTATGTAATTACACTAATGTGTGAGGTTTAGTAAATATTAATTTAGAGGAAGTATACCCGAATTCGCTTGAAGGGAGGGTAATAAGCCATTTAGGAAAACTACCTTCAGTACACCCAAATAGGATCAAACCCCAACCTCCCCATCTTCAGCAAATACACACACATATATATATATAATACCCATTTTATCTATATTTCTATGTAATTACACTAATGTGAGAGGCTTAGTAAATATTAATTTAGAGGAAGTGTACCCGAATTCGCTTGAAAAGAGGATAAAAAACCATTTAGGAAAACTACCTTCGGTACACCCAAATAGGATCAAACCCCAACCTCCCCATCTTCAGCAAATATCCTCTTTTCAAGCGAATTCGGGTACACTTCCTCTAAATTAATATTTACTAAGACTCTCACATTAGTGTAATTACATAGAAATATAGATCAAATGGGTATTAAGACGTGGTGTAATATATATATTTTTTTAAATGTATAGCTGTGAGACGATTGGTGTTATTAATAATATAAACATAAATTACATATTTTTTTACTATTCCCACAACTTTCCAATAATAACCAAGTTCTTATCTCCAAAAGTAACGGGGGCATAATAATCAAAGTTGGAGATATCCTCTTATGTACAGTATGAATAAAATAATATAAACTGGTATAAAAACATTTGAGAGAATAATTAACACATATGAATGGAGAGTAATAAACTTCCCATTTCATAGACCCACATTTTAAATATATATATATATATATATATATATATAAAAAGTTTTAAAAGTTTTTATACCAGTTTATATTATTTTATTCATGCTCTTTTGTAGAATATGAGGGTCTTTTATTTCATTGTGTTTCTGCAACAATGTTTATTATTTCGTTTCACGTATCATATGGGTTTTAGTTGAGTGTTTTAACTCTTAGATAAAGAAGTCTGCTCATTGCGCCGTACCATTCATTTATTAGGAATCTTTAAGATAAATTTAAAAAAACAACAATTTTATAATTCGACATTTTACTGACAGTTTCAAAAGTAGGCCAAGTTAAACTTAAAAACTATCATTATATACCAATACATTTTAAAGATAAAGTTAAAAAATAAATAAATTATAAGTTTTAAAATATAAATTAACTTCCCCTCAAACGAAACTCGGTGTAGTCTCTCAAAAACTTTTTTTCAATTTTTAGGTTTTGACGAATGTTGGTGTATAGCACCTGTTTATTCAAAGAGATACTACCCACAATACACAACTGTATGTAACTGTAGTATGTAAACTATGTCACGGCGTCAAAAATAAGTTTATTTCATTAGAGCGAAAATTGGAGAGGATATAATCTACTGCACGTGGTAGAATTTAAACACATTTTACTCTGAACTTCATCGTTCCTTTAGTTTGTAATGCCTGTATTTTTAGACATTCACATCATGCCGATAAAATATGTTATAAACATAATTAAAGTATCCCTTCACATGCCTAGCTTAGCATGCATTTACTTTTTAAGCCAATCTATACCACATTTTCTATAACTTCAAGTGGATACCAAGAGAAAGTTGAATAAAAAAAGTTTACATTTTAATTTAATTATATAAAAGTTAGATACTGGAAAACAGGACATTTTATATAACAGATCTAATCTAATATTTACCTTTTTACCTAGAGTTACCAATTTAAAAACAACTGTATGGTATTAGCCCATAATAACACATTTATTGTTTGAAGTTTATCTAGATTTTTATTTCGAATGGTGAGAAGCAAGGATATGTATTTTTACTACTAAACTTAAAAATATAAATGCTCATTTCTAAATGAATGTTTGAAATAAAAGATTTCGTCATTGTAATCTTGATATTAATATTCCAGAGTTGGCATTAGAGATAAACGAAATAAAAAATTGCCTCTCACATCTTGGTTGCATTATTTTTTGTTACCACGAGTTTAAATTCTTGAATAATATAAAAATGAGTTTTTTGGACTTAATTCATGTTTGTTTGACATACATGATGACAAATGAAGAAGTCTTAAGAAGAGTAAGACAGAAGAGAACCATTTTGGATGTGATTTTTCTGTACAAAGCCAAATGGATTGGATACATCTTTAGGAGGATGACGTAATAAAAGAAAAGGTAAGGGAAACAGGAGCTTAGGAAGAAGGAGGAAAAAAATATTGGATGAGTTAATTCTGATATATGAAGGAGGAGGTGGGGGACAGGGTGCATTGGCGGTCAAAGTTCACTGAAAAAAGGAATGGAGTCATTGCCGTAAGGGAGAAAACTGTAGTGGATGAAATGACAGTTCTGGCTCACTTTCTCCCATAAGGTTAACAATAATCCTCCTTTTTCTGTGAAAATGAACATTATAAGAGAAAGTGACCAAGCTCTGCAGTGAGCAGGGGAGAATGAGGAGGATCAATGTTAACCTTATGGGAGAAAGTGGGCCAGGACTGTCATTTCAACCACTACTGAGAACATTTCAATAATAATAATAATAATAATAATAATAATAATAATAATAATAATAATAATAGTAATATTATTACTATTATATATAATATTATTATTAATAATAGATTGATGTAAATGGTGAAAGTAGGACTGTTACCTTCCAGGGTAAACCTTCTATAAATTCAACCTCCCACATCTCTAACAGAATGAATAATTATAATATATAAACCTACTTCGATTCTCAAATATAATAAGGCATCATTCTCAAGTTAGACGGCGGCTTATGACTGTGATATCAAGGTTCGAATCACTGTCGGGTCTACTGAGGGTTACTTTTCCTAGAGTGGTTTCTCCACTCTCCTTCAACGCAAATGCGGCTGTATTACCTTTAAAATGCTTCCTTTCTCATTCCTACACCATTGAATTAATTAAAATATATTCATATGACCTGAACAGGTAGTAAGATGTGGTAGGTGAAACAAGTGCATGTAGAACATATTCCAGGCGCATTATGAATGTTTTGTCGATTACGGATGGTAGTGCTTCTAATCCCAAACAGGTGTACTAAGTTTTATTAATCTTCTAGCTGGTTTCTCCATGCTCCCTAAATGCGTAGCTTGGACGGATAGTAAGAAGCGGAATGGACCAGTTTTTTTTAGCGTGCTGACCGGGAGGGATATTACCTCTAGTTCGATCGCCTGTATGTGGACTATTTGTCGCTTTGGTGGAATAGAGCGCTATCCAGGATACACCATAGGAGGTTGTCTACACGTACTCGCAATTTGGAGTCTTAAACTTAACCCAAACCTAACTTACCAACCCCTGGCGACCGTTGGGATAATTCTCCTTAAGATGATGATAATAATAATAATAATAATATTTAGCACCACGTCTTACTACCCGTTCGGGCTATACGCTTTCAGTACTAATTACTCTAATGGATTAGGAATAGGGAAGGTTGAGTCAGAGAAAGTGAATCCGCATTTGCGTGGAGGGAGAGTGGAAAACCATTTAGGAAAAACCACCCCCAGTTCACCCGACCGAGATTCGAACCTCGATCTACCCATCCTCGGCAGTCGAGCTCAACTCGACTAGTGCGTTAGCCAACTACGCCACCGAGGCGGGTTTCTCCTTAAGACAAAAATACCCAAGGTATCAGCTGGGAACTGAGCCCAGGACCGCTAGGTCCGTAGCCAGGTGCACTGCTCACTACACCACGGGAACGGATGGTGGATAGGTAATGTGAGCCATCAATAACAATTTTACTATGTTTTTTTAAAATTTATTTTAATAAAATAACAAAAAAAATATCCAGGTAAAGGTGTGTGTGTCATAAACACGTGTTCTCAGAGTAAGATGGAGCTGTAAACTTGAAATGTACTTCAACTCTTTCATCCTACTCTTTTTTTTCTTTTCTTAAAAGTAGGAAACATAATAGAACCCAACAAAAAAACTAGATGGATGGATGGATGGATAAGCAGATAGACCGGCAAAGTGAGGTGAAGTATATCTCAACACATGCGCGTCTGATGAATAAATACACGGGGGAGTGTTTGGAAAATTCAAAAGTAAACCTTCTCCATTTCGCGCGAAGAAGCTGCTGCAAGAGCTAGTACAGTTGTGTTCATAAATTCTGTCTCGGCCCATGTATTGAAATAAGCCCAGTGAATCATTTGAATTTTTTTTTAGTACCAAGTATTACTACCAATTCGGGCTATACTCTAACTTAATAATTACTGAAGTGTGTTGATAATGAGAGAGGTTTAATATACCTGAATTTTCATGGAAGAAAAGTGGAAAGCTATTTCGGAAAAAAACAGCTTAAGTAGACCCGATAAGGATTTGAGACTCGGTCTCCCTGTCATCGTAGGACTAGTATAATGATAGATTGACGCCCTGGACTAGGCATGTCCAACCCATTGCCCGCGGGCCGTTTGAAGCCAACCAGATCATTGTGAATTATATTAAATTGTAGAAACACACAAAAAATTAGGCTTTTTGTTTTTATTGTGTTAGGGTATTAGGTCCTATAGATTTCGCATAGGGTACCCGGGCAATTTCTCCTAGAACCTATGCGGCCCCAAGTCAAGGAAAGTTTGTACATCCCTGCTTTAGACCATGCAGCCGCCTAGGCGGGAAGAACATCTTAATTACCTGCTTCAATGGCCACATTATATATCTCGTACTTGACTAGACTGCCGATGACAGGGAGATCAGGGTTCTAATATAGGTCTGGTGACTGAGGGTGGTTATTCCAAAATGCGTTTCCACTCTACACCCATGCCAATGCGCGTACACTTTCTCCGAATAAACCTTACTCAGCCCTAACTTACTAGTGTAATTAATACATATGGGGATAGCCTGAACCGGTAGTAAGACATGGTGCTAGAAAAAATCTTAATTAGGATATTAAAATTAAGAACAACCGTGAGTTTAGAATATCCAAGAGCCAGGGTTTCATTCCCCGTGATAGATGATACATTTAATATTTATTGACATTTTTTAGCCCTCTCTTCTATTGTTATTTTTAAGTTACCTCTTTCTTTTGATAATCTAAGCTCATCACACGTTTGTGCTATCAGAATTTTACGCTATTATTTTTTTTATAGTAGGTAAGAGTAAAGTTGATTCTTAGAGGAGGCGAACCAATATTTGAATTTAGAGAGAGAAGAGACCCATTTAGGAAGGTAGACATTAATCAGTATACATGTGAGAGATTAGAAGTACCAATAACGCGCCACTGAAAAAAAATACACTAGATGAGAATGATGCCTTTATCAGCGTTCCAACCGGTGCGGGTAATCAAATCTTTTCAGAAAGTTGTTTGGCAAGTGAAAACTGTGGATAACTTTTAATAATTAGGTTATTTATAGTAAATAGATCATGAGGAGAATCTCTACAAGAAACAAGATTAGAGAGTACAATGCTATTGTATGTCCGATAGGAATATACGTATCAGAAGCAAGGAGCACAAAGAAGATAGAAAGAGAGAGACTAAGGACATTGAACGGAGGATTATGAGAAAAAAATGGGGCAGTAAGAGGAAAAGAAGGAATATATGAGATGATAAAACAGCCAGATGCAGTGCAGAAGATGAGAGAGAATAAAATTAGATGGCCAGGCCATGTAGCGTGGATGAGACCAGAAAGAAGCCGGAAAGTAATGCCTGAAGGCATTCCCAAAGCACCCAGACTACCTGGGCGTCCCAGGACCAGGTATAAAGATGACGTCACCAAGGATCTGAAGGAACTAGGGGTGGAAGAAGATTGAAATGAAGTGGTACAACATAGAACAAGATGGAGGAGGCTTGTGATGTCAGTGCTCGGTCTCAAAGGCATGTGAGCACTGTCAAGAAGAAGAAGAAGAAGAAGAAGTATATAATGACTTAGGTGTATATTATGCGACTTGGGAGCCAAATGACATCTTGATAGTTATATTTATAAGAAATAAATTCTTTACAGTATTTGGGTAGGATAGGATAGGAAATTGATATTTTCTCGATGTATCTCAAAATCTTTACATACCTCTCCAACAAATGAAGAATATTCCAGTATGATTTCAACAGGTTATCCCTACAATGTGGCATCTAAAATTAAGGAATGGCATGTTAAATTAACTTAATTAAATTATTTTTTTATCTATTTTATCTTATATATACACGCTTTAAATTTTTTTTTTTGAAAGTATTTAACAATCTTTGGAATGAAATGGTTTACTGGAAGAAGTTGTGAAAAAATATAATGGATCAATTATTTTTATTTTATATTAGTAACTATTGATGATGTTAAAAATATTGTTTACCACACTATAAATAAGAGATTTTTTTTACAATATTCTGCCATCTCTAATTTTTCAAGTTTCAGATATTCCTCATAAAGATGGCATGCTTCAAAGCATACATACTTAATTAAAATTACGTTGCATTCACCATCTTGGATCAAAGGTCTTTAGAAAGTCTCAGGTATTTTAATAATTGGTACGAGGTATTTGACATTATGTATCCACCATCTTGAATTTTTCAAGTTTCAGATTTGATTTTATATTAAGTTGGCATGCTCTAAAGCGTCCATACCAAATTACACCTCTCTAGATTATTTGGAAGTGGGGTAGTTAGTCCTGGAAATTTATGCAGACACCACATGGATTTTTATACAGTTTGTCTGAAAATTATATTTACAACGTTGATACTAAATGAAATATATTCTGACAAAAGATATGATCTAGCTTGGGGAGCTGAATTGCATCTAATTGGAATTCTCTTTATTCCAAAATATCTAAAATAAATAACCCTAGCTACAATAATGAGAATGGATATAATTTAGTATTTTAAATAGGGTTTCATAATCAGAAATGTTGAAGAGGAGATCATTTCAAGTGGATAAGATTCAGTCGTCTAATTTAACATATCTACAAATATAACACAATTTTCTTGTAACTCATCATCATCATCATCATCATCATCATCATCATCATCATCATCATCATCCACAACTATTTCCAGTCCATTGCCAAGTCAGTTTAATAAAAATACTTCAATCTTCCTCTAATACCCTTACACTATACTATCTCCTTTATTTGCTTCCATTACTCTCCTCTCACTTGCACACTTATTGTTATCTCCTACTTTCAACTATTTCTTGGCCTCCCTTGCGGTATTTTTCTTGCATACTTCATTCCATCATTTTCCTTGGCATCCTCTCCTTCTTTATCCTCATAACAATCTCATACCATCTTCTGCAAATAACAAAACCTAAATGTGTTTATTATCGCTTCGGTGGATGCATGGTCTAAGGCGCTACTCTTGCAGTAGACTAGACTTCCAATGACGGCGCGATCGAGGTTCGAATCTCGGTCAGGTGTGATGAGGGTGTTTTTCCCCAAAATGGTTTTCAGCTCTCTTACGAAAATGTGGGAACATCTCCTTCAAATATAACCTTTCTAATCCCTCAAACCTTCAAATTTATTAGTACATAAGCGTTTAACCCAAATGGGTAATAAGACGTGGTGCTGAATAAAAAAATCGAGTCTGTTAACGACGTATCAATCTGAACAAGAATCGGACTGTACTTCTCTTAAAACAATGACAGCCCGAGATTGTAAGAGATATTTTCAAACGGAACGCAAATGTTGTACCGATGGGGGATGCTAAATCTGTAACATAGTGATAATAGATATTATCACAAAACGGTAAGCTCTTCTCGACCTTTCTTTGTTCTGCTCAAATAACCTTTAAAGAGGTGGAATATTATACACGGACAAAGAGTGAAAAGACAAATAAAATAAACAACCCCAATACGGTCACTTAACTATTTTTTAACATCGCGTCTCACAAACCGTTCGGGCTTTACGCTCATGTACTAATTACGATAGTGATTTTAGTGTTTAGGAAGGCTATATTTAGATGAAGTGTACCCACATCTGCGTGTAGGGATGGTGTGAAACCATTTAGAATAAACAGTCTCAGTACACCCGAATGAGATTCGAACCTCAATCTCCCCGTCATTGACAGTCTAGTATACTGAGAAATTAGCGCCTGAGACCATGCGGCCCCCGAAACTAGTTCTTAGAATTAAAAGTGGAACATAGTCCACAATGGTGTTCACGTGGGCAATAAACTAAATTTATTTTGAGTACTTACCTAACGGGAAGTTTGGGGTTTGAATCCCGGTGAGTGTACTGAAGGGGTTTGCTCTTATATACTCTCTCCCTTCTCGCAAATACGGGTACATTCTTATTCTGTATTATACCTTCCTCATCCTTACTCCATTAGTGTAATTGGATTTCAATAGGCTAGACAAGTACTAAGATGCACTGAATTATAAAACATAGGTGTATAATTCCCCTGCTTCATTGGTCGAATGGACTAAGGCGTCACTCTCACAGTAAACTGGACTGCCGATAACGGGGAGATTGGGGTTTGAATCTCGGTCGTGTTTGTTAAGGGTTGTTTATCTTTGTTGTCTCATTTTCCCTCCAGGAGAAGGCGGATATAACTACTGTAGATTCAACCTTCTTCAACCCTGAAGGTACAAAATAAAGGAACAGATACTGCACACAGCCCAAACCCTCTTTTGCTCTTAAATTAAAATATAAACATACTTTACAAAAATACTTGTAACACTAGTGAAACGAAATATTATACATTGTTACAGACACACTCCACACAAAAAGAAGAGAATATATGTAATAATATACACCGTTACAGAAACATAGAGAAGTAGAGGATCTCTGTCCACCAACGAGGATAACAGTCAATTTCCTATTTCTTAGTACTATATAATATATAGTTTCTTTATATTACTAATACTACTATTATTAGGTGCTCTATCCTACGAAAGATAAATTCCTTTTGTCAGTGAACTAATACCACCAATGCGACCTGTTCTTGGCCTCCTCCATTAGCTCCCAGGGTTTTATTATTTTATTCAAGTCATCTGATACTTGAATCCTCCTTATTTTTAAGCTCCTCTTTCCCTCAACCTTTCCTTTTATGACGTCGTACAGAAGGCAGTTCCTCCTAAAAATGTGCCCTATCCTATTTGGTTCGGGTCAAAGAATAACATCCAAAATGGTTCTCTTCTCACCCACTCTTCTTAGGACTTCTTCATTTGTAATCCTGTTTGTCCACCTGATCTTCTCAAGTCTTCTTCAGCATCACGTTTCAAAGCGCTCCATCTTCCTAGGAGTTAAAATTTCTGCTCCATAAGGCGCGATGTTACAAATGAAGTATTTAATCAGTTTCTTCTTCAGTTACAAACTCTACTTGCTGGTCGGAAGTAGGCTATTATTGTTGAAAGCTTCCTTAGCCATGGCGATCCTTGACGTAATTTACCTGCTGTATCAGGCATCCAGTGTCAGAAAACTTTTCAGGTACTTGAAATGCTCTATGTTTTCCAACTCCTGGTCTCCAATTTTGATTTTCAGTGGCTCCTCAATTTTTTAAATCACCAAAACGTCAGACTGCTCAATGTTAATCTCGGTGCCTTATCTTATCTCTATCTCCACCAGCTGGTCCATTATTTCCTCTCCCTCTTCTTTATTTTATGGCCAACAGTGCTAGATAATCTGTTGTGTTGATGACACGTCCTTTCACCCTGAAATTGCCATGCCACTCTAGGACATCCTTGACCAGCTACTTGCCATACAAGTTGAACATAATGGGTGACAAACAGCATCCCTGTCTTATTCCTCTTCCTATCTATACTCTTTTGGTTTCTCTATCATTCAGCCTCAGCTTCACTAGCTGCCCCAGGTACAGGTTTGCAATCAACCTTCTGTCCCTTCAGGCGATGCCGATCTTCGTGAATATTTCCATCAATTTCTTCCATTTAACTCTATATAACGCCTTTTTTTTCCATTCAATGAAACCAATGTAGACTTCTTCCTTGACTTGCTTATAGCTCATAAACTATTGGCTTTACAAGAAATATTTTTCGTATTAACATATTTTTAATTTTAACAATATTACAACTTTACGATGATAAGATATTTCGTATTTAAAATAGTTGTGGAGATATAGCCTAATCAAAATTGGAAAATTCTGCTTATATATTATACCTTCAAAGTCATTATTATGGAAAAATGAAAATTTATGTTGTGTTTGTAATGCTAAACAATGTCTAGATACCAAATTTAATAAAATCCTTAGAGAGAATTTTGAGATTTTTTTTTCTTTCTGCCCTCGAATAAATTATCTTTAATTTTATGGTAAGATATCTAATTTTGAAAAATTCCACGGGGAAGCCTTATGAAAACCCTAAATACCAAGTTTTATCCCGATTGGTAAAATTGTTTCAGCCTTAGCCCGAAGTATAGAAATACGGTATCGCAAAAACAAAAACAGCTTTTTCTGTGTCAGGGGACCATAAACGTCCAAATTTATCAAAATCATAAGTTTGATATATTTGTTTACGATAATAATACCTCTCTCTTCGAGGTAACGAGAGAAATTATAGTGGTTAGCCTGTCAACACATATATATATATATATATATATGTATGTATATATGTATATATTTTATGTATGTATATATATGTATTTATATATGTATATATTTTATGTATGTATCTATATGTATATATTTTATGTATATATATATGTATATATTTTATGTATGTACATATATGTATATATTTTATGTATGTATGTATGTATATATATGTATATGTATATGTATTTATATATATATATATGTATGTATATGTATGTATATATGTATATATTTTATGTATGTATATATTTTATGTATGTATATGTATTTATATATGTATGTATATGTATATATTTATGTATATGTATGTATGTATATAATTTAGGCGTGATTCTGCCACCACTTAACGAGAAGGTGATATCTTACCTAAAAAAAAATCATTCTCAACAGATTTACATTTTTTTTCTCTTGTTTTGTGTTTTTCTGTTTTATAAAGTCGCGTTGTATGTTTCACACAACCCCCTTGAAGAATATCGACATAACGAAACCTTGTTTGAGGGAATGAGCGGTAAACACCACTTTTCTAGGCAGTCATTTAAAGCGGCAGCTGTGAAACTTGTGAACAGTGTTTCTCTTTGTCCAGACGGGACGGAAGTTTTAAATTGTGAACATTTCACTCTGTTCACGGTATGTTTATTGTTTTATCTGATTGGTTTAGTTCCCTCTTTCCTGTAAACAACTGACCTTGCTTGTTTCCAATATGGAGGAGATCAACAACTGATTGTAATCGTTCACTGTGAACGGAATTTACCTCCCAAGTTAAACAAAAGTTATTTAGAATACAATATGGGCGTGGAAGTATCTACCATGAGCTGATAGCTTTCAACGTTTTATCACATCTATGAATGTGTTTGAAATGGCAACTTTATTCGTGATGGATTAAATAATCCATATGTAATAATTGTTAAACGACGGTTAAGTCAGCATATAGATATCATAATATTTAAAGTGTAAAGTGACAGCCAGATACGGGAAACAAACCAGGTACTTTTGAATTGCTTTCGAATGCTCCTAACGCTGAGATATCCAGGAGTCATTCTTCGTTCCTATTTTAAGGCAGAGTCTATGATGGACGTGTGAAAATCATCAGCTACATATCATGTATGATCAATAAAGATCACGTGCTATCAGATAACGCAGACACCTTCGACTCTGTAAACGCTTATCCTACCAACAGTACAATAGCGACTCTACGAATATGCATATCTTGATAGATTAATCTACAAGCTATTCTATTTGTTAAGTAAGGTTATACATACATCTACATATCATATTTTAAATTGAAGAATAACACCTAGAAACGGGAATCGGACTCTAGACCTTTGGCTTAGAACGCCAATGTTCTTACCACTGAGCTATCCAGCAGGAATAATTCCATGTTCAGGATCATTATTCCCTTGTATTTTATTTACACACGTCCATCATAGACTCTGCCTTATAATATGAGTGAAGAATGATCATGGGTCGAGGACAACTTCTTGATAGCTCAGTGTTTATAAGATTGACGTACTAAGCTCAAGGTATCGAAACTAGACTCCCGTGTTAAGGTGTCATTATTCACTACAAAGAATATATTTTATTCTTGTTTGCTTTATCAAAATATGTAAATATTGAGTATACACATTCTTAATTGTATGAGATAGTGAACCAGGAGGAGGAGGTAGTATTTTAGGACACGTCCCAAATAATTTGCATTGAGACTGGGTAGAAAATTATAACGTTTAAAAAAATCGTCCTTGACGTGTGGCAGACTTTCAGTTCGCTATCCAAAAAATAGTATCTATTTTTTTGGGGGGGGGTCTTAATCTTGACATGATAATTAACAGTTTAACCTACGTTATAATGATGACGTGGCTAGACACGAGAAAATGGCACTGGTATCTTGTAAACGGTGTTGTAAGATATTAATGCATATCACGTATGGAGATAACCATTCTCTCCAGTGACAATCTGATTGCTGAGTAAATCTGACGTCCATACCCAGTGTGAGAAGCATAGGAGCTAAAATTACATCCCTTGAAACCGTTAGTGTTATAAAATTAATCAAATACTGTAATATGTTTTAATTAATTATAATACTAATAATAATATTTAGCGTTTAGCCTACATCATCCGTAGCCAAGTAGGGGAAATATTAGCCATTACTAATGTAGGACTACCGTTGCCCAGGGGATGCCCTAATCATGCATCATTCCCATGGAGGCTCTTTCCATGTCCCGATGAGGTGAAATGATGGTGTTAGTATGATGGTGATTATTATGGAGATAGTGAGTATGATGGGGATAGTATGATGGTGATTATTATGGAGATAGTGAGTATGATGGGGATAGTATGATGGTGATTATTATGGAGATAGTGAGTATGATGGGGATAGTATGATGGTGATTATTATGGAGATAGTGAGTATGATGGGGATAGTATGATGGTGATTAGTATGGAGATAGTGAGTATGATGGGGATAGTATGATGGTGATTATTATGAAGATAGTGAGTATGATGGGGATAGTATGATGGTGATTATTATGGATATAGTGAGTATGATGGTGATAGTATGATGGTGATTTATTATGGAGATAGTGAGTATGATGGTAATTATTATGGAGATAGTGAGTATGATGGTGATTATTATGGAGATAGTGAGTATGATGGGGATAGTGAGATGGTGATTATTATGGAGATAGTGAGTATGATGGGGATAGTATGATGGTGATTATTATGGATATAGTGAGTATGATGGTGATTATTATAGAGATAGTGAGTATGATGGTGATTATTATGGAGATAGTGAGTATGATGGGGATAGTATGATGGTGATTATTATGAAGATAGTGAGTATAATGGGGATAGTATGATGGTGATTATTATGGAGATAGTGAGTATGATGGTAAATATTATGGAGATAGTGAGTATGATGGTAATTATTATGGAGATAGTGAGTATGATGGTAATTATTATGGAGATAGTGAGTATGATGGTGATTATTATGGAGATAGTGAGTATGATGGGGATAGTATGATGGTGATTATTATGGAGATAGTGAGTATGATGGGGATAGTATGATGGTGATTATTATGGAGATAGTGAGTATGATGGTGATTATTATGGAGATAGTGAGTATGATGGTGATTATTATGGAGATAGTGAGTATAAGGTTATAGTGAGTATGATGAAGTTATTTTTAAACCAATAAACCAAAACCTTGTGACCGTTGAGGTAATCCCTCTTGTGAGAAAAATACTCAAGGTACTAGCCGGGAATAGAACCCGGGACCGATAGACTCGTAACAAGGTGCACTGACCAATACCCCAAGGAGCTGGTTACTTAATTACTATAATAAATCATTTTTCGCGGTTAATTTTTTTGTCACCGTGTCTTACTACCCGTTCAGGATATACGAGTACACATATGTAGACTACCAACTACTCTGATGTGTGAGGTATGAGTAAGATGAAAAAAACAATCTTCATGACACCTGATCTGGATTCGAACCCATACCCTCCCTCCGAACACCCCCCCCCCCC
>CABEEJ010005599.1:0-48296 GCA_901482245.1 Timema douglasi | reverse complement strand
CGTGTCGGCCACTTGACCCACCCAGCCTTCCAAATATTTTTTATAGCTTGTCGAGCAGTTTGTTGTCTAGCAGTTTGTATGGTGCCTTTTTACAGTATTTATAGATTATGCATTTTTTGGCCAAAATAAATCAAATATTTCTCCAGTAGCAACATAGTGTTTAGTTTTCTGCACGTGCTAATATTAACAGATCTTGAATATCTGTCAAGGATGTCCTGGAATTATGTCAAAACCTTTTAAATAAAGCAAAAAAGGTTTTGACAAAATTCAAGATCTGTTAATATCAGCATGTGCAGAAAATTAAACTCTATGTTGCTAGTGGATAAATATTTGATTTATTTTTGCCAAAAAAATGTAATGCTATAAAAACCGTAGAATTACTCGCGCTCCCTTCTGCCGCACCTTAAAGACGTTTAATCTGACAGCGATATATACTTTTTCATTGACCAAGGCAGCCGCCTTAAGTGAATAATTATGTATTTTTTAGATAAATTTTCTAATTTTATATAAACTTTGGATCAACAAGCAAATTTGTCCATCAGATTTGGTAGCATGATATTTATGTATGCAAATAAGGTGAATAATATCAGTCTACAACAAGCATATAAGTACCTTTATAAAAACACGCCGCAATTGATGGTATTTACATTTCGCTAAAATAATTCATACACATATTTATTTTGGAAGTTGCAAATCACTAAGATTACTCTTTTAATTGAATGAAGGTTGACCTGTATTATTAAATTTTAATTGTACTTTTTTTTTTCCAGATATCTGGGGAATCTCAATGTCTTCCACATGTGATGTTGATCTCTAGAGCTTGAGTTGTTCACTTCCTTCTTATAAACGAGCAGCGATGTTACAAGTGGCGCTCCTTGCCGCTTTCTGCTGCATTCATCTGTCTTCCCAGCTGAGTCCACAAGAACAATTTCCTGATGCTTACCTCTCCACGGTTAGTCATGTCTAGCAGTCACAATTTAAAATATCCATGATAAGTACGCTTTTATAAAACAACTTTTATAATAAATTGGCTTCTCAAGAGTTATCTAAATAATTAAAATATTTTTATTCATCTCATAACTTAGATAGATAGCTACCGTATAGAATTTAAAAATATAGACAGAGAAGACTTTCAAAAATAGTTGTTAAGACTTAATGTGATAATTCTAACATGAATTCCACCTTAAGTAAAAAAACAACAACTCCATAGTGTGTTCAAATACATTAATCTGTACAGTATAATAATACATAATGATCGAACTTTTGTCCGGCTATTAATTTCATTGCTTCTTATTCGACTTTATTAAACCAATTTATAGACTAATCAAGTCAAGCACTGCTTCATGGTTTTATTTTGTTAATATTTATTTTCAATTTTGTGGAAATTTTACAATTAGGTGGGAGGATGTTAGAAAGTGAACGCAAACACAAAGCTAATTCTCAGTGATGTGAAGTAGCTTTCCTTATAGCTTTTAAAACTACCTTCTTGAAAACAAAATACGATTACCGTACAAAGTGTGACATTGTTTATAATATTAACTGATATTTTGTTCTAGATTCTAGAGTTTTATCTGACTGTATTTAGAAAGTTGTATCTGTATAATAGTCTATTTGAGCAATCTGGAGTTTATAATAAAGTGCAGTGGCGTGTTGTGAAGTGTTGCCAGAGTTAGCAGCATTAGTTTAGCCTGTACCTGTGAATTGTTCACATTTCTCAGTGGAACACTAATCGGTCAGGCATAAAGGCGAATATATTTCAATTTGAGTCATGCAGAGCATATGTATGATTGATTAAATAGGGCCCAAATGGGTGATAACACATCACAAGGACTGTTTTAACAAGGTCTGCTTCCCTAACAACATCCCACGACACACCACTGATTAATTGTATCATTAGAAACGTGAAGATGAAAATATACTCCACACTATTATGGTTTTAAGTCTGCTTTTTTTTAAAAAATCAATCAATCAATTAATCAATTCAGGAGACAATAATTGCATTTTTTTTTCGCAGTTATATTCGTACTTTATATCAGATCATTGCTACTCATAGCTACATTTATAAATTCTGAAAGTTGAAAAATACACCTGGATACGGGAATAGAACCCACGACCTTTTGGCTTAGTACGCCAATGCTCTAACCACTGAGCTATTCAGGAATCGTCCCGTATTCAAGGTAATTCTTCACTCATATAATAAGGCAGAGTCTATGATGGACGTGCGGAAATCGTCGGCTAAAAATGTGTGATTTTATTAAGATCACGAGCTATCAGATGACGTAGCCACCCTTGACTCGGTAGTTGGCTTAATACTGCCACTTGTACAACTATTATAATTGTAAGGGATTGCTAATTTAATAATCAAATAGCCAAAGCTATTATTTATGCATTTAGTGAGGATTACTCTATCTAGATATTATATTCTGAAAATTATCTCAGTGGTTAGAGCATCGGCGTAATAAGCCAAAAGGTCACGGGTTCGATTCCCGTGTCCAGGTGTTGTTCTTAAATTTTCAGAATATGATATCTAGATTGGAGTAATCCTCACTAAAAGCATAAATAATAGCTTTATCTATTTGATTCTTACCTTTATAAAGCCAATACCATAGTCAGGGGGGATTTTGGGGGTTCAATCCCTCTCCCCCGAAATTTTATGAACAAAATATATATGGCTTTATTTATGTTTCAAACAATATAAAAGTTAAGGTATAAGTACAATAATTAGGGAGCTGTATTACCATAAATAGCACTTCAAAGAGCGTCTAGAGGTGTTTATTTAGAATTTGTCCTAGATTTAGGCAGCTAAGGAGTTATGTTGCCACAAAAACCACTTCAGATAGCTTCTAGAATGCTTTATCATTTAGAATTTTTTTTTCTGCCTACGGCAATTGGTGAGTGTGCCCCTCTTCCAACTCCCCCCCCCCTGCCCCCCGAAATTATTGGCTGGCTACGACCTTGTATAAAGCCCATGGTTTTTAAATGCTGCTAAAATAACAGTTTATAAAAGTGGTGTTTGTGGAGCTGATCAATGCCGGAAGCAAGTTGATAGAGCACAAACCACACTAGCTCCTCTTACAATACTAATAACAAACACAATAGATGATAACAGTCAAAATACTCCCATGAAACGTCATTCCCTTGGACAGATGAACAATTCATTTGAACGTTGCGGTGCTCTTTGATTCAGATCAGAATCTATTATTATTATTTAGCACCGCGTCTTACTACCCGTTCGGGTTATACGCTTTAAGTACTAATTACGCTAATGGATTAGGAATTGGNCATTTGAACGTTGCGGTGCTCTTTGATTCAGATCAGAATCTATTATTATTATTTAGCACCGCGTCTTACTACCCGTTCGGGTTATACGCTTTAAGTACTAATTACGCTAATGGATTAGGAATTGGGAAGGTTGAATTAGAGGAAGTGAGCCCACATTTGCGTGGAGGGAGAGTGGAAAACCATTTAGGAAAACCACCCCCAGTTCACCCGGCCGAGATTCGAACCTCGATCTCCCCGTCCTCAGCGGTTGAGCTCAACACGACCAGCGCGTAAGCCGACTACGCCACCGAGGCGGGTTTCAGATCAGAAGGCAGTGGTTGTTGTCATTCTTCCAGAGTTCCAACTGACTGATCAGATAAGGTATTGGTGCTCATCATTCAACAACTTAAGATGGTATTGAAGGGGACGTGAGAAAAAGCCAGTGTGTTTACAGTTTCTACGGCAAAACACTTTTTTGGCAAAAAAAATAATAATTATACTCCAGTACAGACATATAATTTAATTTTCTTCACCTTAAAATTTCTTTAATATCTGTCAAGGGTGTTCTGGAATTTTAAGATAACTATTTTTCTTAATCTAAAATTTTTGTTAGATAATGCCACCATGCTCATGACAGATATTCAGAACTGTTTATATCAACATGTGAAGAAAAAACTCTATGTTTGTACTGGAGCAATATTTTATGTATTTTGGACAAAACAATGTTCTGCCATAAAAACTGCAAAAAAACACTGTTTTTTTTCTCCCGTCACCTACCATCCCATCTTAAAATAAAATACATGATAATATTGTGATTATGCTCCTGCCATTGTCAGTAATTCTGTCAAAATAGATGAAATTACTGCTTGTATACCATATCACTTCCGAACTAATGCCAAAAAGTGTCACGATCATTAATAACATCTACCAGTCCAGCCCAAGTTTGGCCAAGTATATCTGTACGATGTCCAGACTGAAGTCCAACTCAAATTACAATTAACAACTCATGTGTCAATTGACCCATATTATTCATTCAAATGAGTTCGGTATAAGAGATTCGTTCAAGTGATGAGAGGTACTTACATCACAAGATAGGCAACGTCATCTCCGTATGTACGGTACATTTACCAGGGCACGAATTCAGACTCACGCCCATGCCAACTTCTTCTCATGTTGCCGGGATATTCGTTTTATGTGAGAGTGAACCGCTTGGAGAGAGGGATCTCATTTTCTATCCGATATTTAATCCCTCTCAGCCTTTGAAGTGGATGTCTATGGCTCTATAGTGTTATTTTTGCTTAAAAAATAATTTATAATATTGATTTAATATACGGTTAGCTCAAGATTTCAAGTACTTAAGTCCACCGATAACTGTACGGCTTAGTTTTACTTTTGTTTCGTTTCTTTCAGTTTACACAACTCCTAAGGTTTCAGAAATTAATAATGTACTTACCAATTAAATATAAATCCTGCGTAGACAATTGTGGAACGCGGGAGCGAAACTCGCGCAAACTAACAATATCGTTAAGGGATATAGGAGGCCACTAACCGTGCAAATAAATCCCATGTATTTGCTGGCGAACGCGAGATTGCAGCGTCGTCGCGCGTGGTTCGACGCATGCAGTTTTCACGCGTCCCTCTAGTCGTTTTGGTTTGCGCAGGACTTTATGTAATGTACTGTACTTATTTTATTGGATCATTACTACTCATTAAATATTTCATTTGCTACTAATTTTGTTTTCCTAGGCGTGAGATTGCTCTGGTTTTCCTAGATTTATAAATGTTGTATTAGTATCAAAATGTGTATTTGAAATTTAAAAATGTAATTTTATTTATATTTTTGTCTGTGTACCAATGGTTTGATAAATTGAATGTCTCCAGGATATGTTCAAACACGTTATGGTTTAAAAATATAGATTATCTACAAACATCCTGTTTCAAACCAACGTTTATTTAATTTTTTGGGGGGTGACCTGGTGGTCTAGGGGTAAGGTGCCAGACTTCTGTGCTGGTGGCCGGGGTTCAATCCTCGGTCCCGGCACAGATTTATCTGATTACCAAACCCTTCCTTCACCTCTGACAAGACATCTTGTGAATGTGGGAAATGCCAGGCCTCCATCGTGGTTCGGATTCCACGTTAAACTGTAGGTCCTCCATTTCATCTCACAATCACCTTTCCATTACACATTAGCATAAGTGCATACAACCCGAACGGGTAGTAAGACGCGGTGCTAATAATAATAATAATAATAATAATAAATTTAATTTTTTGTTTCTCTGCCTCAGTGAGCGCATGGTCTAAGCTGTTACCTTCACAATATAATGCTTTTTTTATCTGATTAAGGTTAGGTCTAGGATTGAATTGAGACTAGGTGAATTGAGGTTGTTTCACCCACATGATTTAAAATTCTCCCTCCACGCAAATTTATTATAATTCCTCTAATTCTACTTTCCATTTCCTTACCCACTAAATGTACTGTACAAATAACCCGGACAAATATAATGACGTGGGGCACATATTTTGTTTTGTTATTCATGTGTTTTATAGCAAGACTTTAACACTCAAGAAAAAAGTTTAGTCTAAATTACCAGTATATTTGAAGACAAATGGTACTAACTAATAAATCATTCAAAATAATATAATTCATTTATAATAACTTACTGGATGTACTTTTAGAAATAATAAAAATCTATAAAAATAAGAAGTAATCTATTAGCTTACTGACCAAATAGGACAAAAATAATAACTTTTAATCAATTAATAATTTACATACATCACCACTTGCTAGTCATCCAAGATATCCTCCTATTTACAATAATGGACTCATTTCATTTATTTCATTTATTTATCCTTTCTCAAAACCCCAGTGCCTATCTTATATACTGGGGAACTTATTCTCTAATTTACAATTTTTCTCATTCTTACTCTTTTACCTTTTATAAGCTACCTGTAGATTTAATACTTAACCTAAGTTGTCCGTACATTCTCTTCCTAACACTATTAACTATCATACTACTCTATAGTAGGTCCGCTCCGGGTATTTAATGGACCCACGACCGCCTGGGACCATGTTTTCAGAGCCCATGCAGTGACGATGAGCATCCCCCTATCCGCCACCTGGGGAGGCGCCCTATCGGAGTTTGCGCCCCACCCACTTTCTAGAACCACTACCATGGACCTATCCTACCTTACAACTAAACTAATACTAAGAATAACAGTAATCATTACAGTTCCAAGATACTACTCTAACTGTTTTTAGCCACCTCTCTTCATATCCTTTACCTTCTTCTTCCATCCTGTCACTTCGTCTGCCTTCCCAGCTGGAACCGGGACTACCACCGGTTCATCAGCGGTTCTCACCACTGGCATCCGGCAGCCGCCCACCATCAGCTGGGCTCCGGTTATCCAGGAGCCAACTCAGCCTTCCTCCGGCCGGCTATTTCCCTCTTCACCTAGTCATCTCTAACCAGTCCCTACCAATTCCGGTCAAAAACATTCTCCTCGTCTGTTTCATCCTCACTTGTCGTCACCTCCAAGTCACTAATTGTCACGTTTAAGTCTTCGACCGATTGTTCATACCTATGTCGTTGTAAGTCCCTAACATATCTGTCCTTCTCCCTGCGCGATGCATTGTCAGCTATTTTGTCAAGGAGACCCCACCTTTCCTCGTTCCGCACAATGTGATATACTGTACTCGCCTGCAAGGGACCCTGCAACTCAAACCTTGCCTCCCGCGTTATATCACACTCTAACACGACATGTTCAGGTGTAGCCTCCTTTCCACAGTCACACCTATCACTACCCGTCAGCCATAACCTGAAGAGAGCCGCCCTGTATGGTCCGTGACCCATCAAAAAGTGCACCATTCCAGTCGAGGGCTCGAGATACTTCATAGTTAATCTTTCCCTGATACTAGGGAAGATCCGGTAAGTTCTCCTGCCCTTTTCACTCCTATCCCAGTTCTTCTGCCACTCGTTCAGGAGAGCCTCCCGGATCCGCCTCTTAGTATCCACCCCCTCCCTCGTCAGGTCCCCCACTCTAACCAAATTCCTTTCCCTAGCCAGTACAGGGCTGCCCTCCTTCTCACCACCAAGTCCAACGGCCAGATACCAAGAGCCACACTTAGAGAGTCTGTAGCCACCATCTTGAATGCTCCGGAGAGTCTGAGCAGTATATTCCTCTGCAGGCTCCTTAGCCTAGTACTCTGCACAACCTGCCTCAACCAGAGCGCCCAAGTGCTAGCCCCATAGCTCACAATAGAGGTCAACAAAGCCTGGTGTTATATCCTTATACATCGTATGGACAGTCTAAATATGCCCATCCCAATGTTTATAATCTTGTTCATCAATCTTAATGCCCTACCACATGCACTCTCCACGTGTGCTATGAAGTTTCTCTTCTCATCCAGTATCACTCCCAGGTATCTGACACTCGCACTCCGTCTAATGGTCTGTCTGTCAATCCTGATCATCGGGTCCCCCTTTAAAGCTCCCTGAACAGCACATAGGCCGTCTTCGCCGGCGCCAAGCTCATCTTGACTCGTTTACACCAGGAGCTGAGCCTTGCAAGCAATGCCCCACTCCTGGTTTCCAGTTCAATCTTCGAACTAGCCTCGACTATGACCAACAAGTCGTCGGCAAAAGCGACCACTCCCGCTGTCTCCTGAAGAGTTTCAATTTCCATCAACCCAGGCTCAAGCCCTACGTCCCAAAAGACCGGTCCACAAACCAATCTTTGGGGACATCCTTTCGTCAACCTTTTACTCATCACAGTTCCCGGACACCTCAGGGTCGCATACCTATCCCTACAGTAGTCCCTAAAGACCCTGTAGAGATCTCCCGGGCAGCGTAGCTCCCTCATCCTCTTAAACAATGCTGGCCACCACAAGTTGTCAAAAGCTTCCAAGATGTCCACGAACAACCCCACAACGTATTTCCCCGTACACCTGTCTATCAGATTCATTGCCTCACAGATAGCATCCCCTGTGGACCTGCCCTTCCTAAAGCAATAATGTTGCCCATGCATTCCAACGACTCCCCTATGCTCCGCCAACTTATCACACATTATTCTTTCCTGTAGTTTCCCACAGACATTAAGTAAGCAATGCCGCCGCGGCCAGGGAGGTCACATATTCCTCCCTCTTTTCCCTATATCTATCCAGCAAATTGTCCCTCACCTCCGGGTCTGCTTCAGCTTGATATAGCCTTCTAGCCCTCCTCGACGTCACGCGAAGCCTACTCAGCCTACCACTCCAGTATCGGTTCCCTACAATAATAACTCCCCCCTCCCTCACCATCGGGATGGCAACTCTCATGGCTCACTGTATAGCCATTGTCAATTCCTTTGCCTTGACATTCACATTAACCCCAAATTCTATGGGCTCCGGGGGCACGAACCTTCTCCTTAACTTGTCCCAATCCGCTCTTAATAATTGACCATGGATGAGCTATGTATAGCAAGATCAAATGTACCCACATTTGTGTGGAGGAAAACATTTAGGAAAAATCATATTTTTAGACACCGCCGTCACTCGGAACCAGACCCCCCATTCTTGGTGATCCAGAATAGATAAAACTCACATTCTTAACCAGGTATACACACCACTGTGGGTATACCTATTTAAATACAAAAGAGGATACTACTATAAAATGACAATAGGGCTATCAAAATAATATACTATAAAACTTGTTTTCCCAAAATGTACAGGTAGAGCTGATCCAGAAATACGGCTACCAAGTTGAGACCCACCATGTGACGTCACCAGATGGCTACGTCACCACCTTACATCGTCTACCCCCGAGAGGTAGACTTACCAGAAGCACTCCAGTACTGTTGCAGCATGCCTTACTGGGAAGTTCGGCTGACTGGGTCCTTATAGGACCTCGAGATGGATTAGGTACAAAATGGTAGAAAACTAAATTTTTGAGTTGTAGATTGTTATCGCTTTGTGATTATTATTATTATTATTATTATTGATATTGATATTTGTATTATTAATACTTCAGACGCTTTACTATATTCAAAGCAGGCTATTAGAACAATATAACCACATCTTGTGGTGCACTGTCAACTTTTCCTAACTCATCTTTACTATCCCAACCGGGATTTAAATCAAAGTATGTCAGAGGATTTTAAATATTCTTAAAATTAGAAAACCTAAACGTTCTCGGCCACGGCAAGTATAGAAAGTGTGATAATACTTGGAATATTTCAGAAGATATTGTTGGAAGCTTAATGCCTCAACACTCTCAACCATGGCAGTTACAGCAGGAGTATCTAGACTGATGAATGGCCAAGATTTGACCCAAATATCAGGGTTCCCATTCGTCCCGTTTCCCCTGGGACAATTCAATATTTTGATAAAACGTTCCGTGTCCCAAATGTATTCCAAATTTCCAGTATTTTTAAACAATTTTACTAAACGAAATAAAAATAAACGTTTTTAGAGGTTATAGTCCCACACTCTTAGCACCACTAATTTAAAAAATAAAAGGTCTCCAGTGTGCATTGAATTTGTATTACAGTTTTAGTGCATTTCGATCCCCCGTTATTTATTGATATAGGGGTCACCGAGTCGAAGCAAATTATTATTATTATTATTATTATTATTATTATTATTATTATTATTATGAATGCTATTGTGCTTATCATTCCAAATTCATCTACTAACTTACAGGTCTATAATAAACTAGATAAGTAGAGCGAATGTTCAGAAACTACATCCAAAATAAAATACAGACCCTAGTGCAATCGCTCAGGAATACACTTCGTGCTCAAATATTTAGGAAATTATACCACTAAACCCAACTTGACAGTTGACTTGACTATCGGGATTGACTGGCACGTTTGTTTCCGACTTGATTTATTCATATTAATTTAAAATTACATCTGAGAACACGGAATGTTGTTTACAGATAGTGTTTTACAATAGGCCTTTTTTTCTATTATCACGCACGCTAGACCAAATTTTCATCAGCATTTTATATTAGTGCTCTTTCCATCAATTTCAATGTATATATTTTTTACAGCATAAGCAGCTATTATATTGCTGGTTTTATTTACCAAACAACACTTTTAGCTTGCATAAAACAACAAACATTAGCGTTACTAAGATTAAACAGAACTATATAATGTGTGTTTGATAATTAAGGAAGGATAATGTTTATCTACAATACACAACACCCCTCTCAAACACGTGTCAACATATCTAATGTTTCTCACTTTGTACACGCTTATGATGTCTTGGTCCAAACAAAGCTTTAGTAAGAATGTAAGCTATCATCTCGTTCGTTGGAATGTGTTGTACTTCACGTTGATTTCTCCTCGTTCGAAAGCTTCGCGTACATAGTGATGCCGAATGACAATATATTTGGAACGCAAGTGGTACACGGGATTATGCATGAGATTTTCTGCTCCTTCAATGTAAAATGAACAAAGGTTGATTTTGCATCGACATTCAAAAAACTATTTAGAGCCATGTACTCTGCTTCAGTGTTTGAAAGAGCTACGGTGGATTGTTTTCTTGCTTCCCACGTCATGGCAGATCTTTCCACTTGAAAAATGTAGCCTGTGTATGATCTCCGGTCGTCATAAGATCCGCCCCAGTCTGCATCCACATATCAGATCAGTTCAGCACCCAATCTCTTGTAGACTAGTCAATGGTTTATCGTACCTTTCAGGTGTCGCAGGACTGCAACACAGTGTACTTTCCCAGGGTTTCGAGTGTACTGACTCAAGGAGCTCACTGCGCACGCAATGTCAGGCCTTGTCAATACTGCGAGGGTCATCAAACAACCAAAGGGTTAACATACAAAGTTTCTTGAGAAAGTCATATAAACAGGATTTCTATAATCTAGTGCCTGACTATGAATTATCTTCTTGTTTGAATTCAATTCCAAGACAGTAGTACAGTTTTCCTAAGTCGTTCACCTGGAAGTTTTAAGATAAATCATCTCTCAATCTTGTGTAAGCTTCTTTGCTGTTTGTCGTGACAATTAAATCATCTACATAGACAAACACGATCAAAGTGATACCTTTGTTGCTCCTACTTGTTCTGTTGAAAGCCTGTTGTTACCTCCTTGTTTGTTCTTTTGTTCATCACACATATTAACCATTTGTTTACTGGAAGCGTACTGGTTTTGGTTATCATCACGGGTTAATAAACAAGAATGTTTGATGCCAGGTTATTGAAGTTTATTGATTAATAACAGAAATATTTTGTTAAATATAACAAGCTTACAGGTTCACGTTCAGGTTCTCTGATATAAGTGTTTGGCTAGAGCTGCAAGGCAGTACGGCCATATTCAACTAACCTCAACTAAGTTACTGGACTGAGGGGTTTTAAAAAAGACAAGAAAGTGTTGAGCTGAGCTGTCGCTCACAAGGCTGCGTGACCTACCCTCTAGCGCCACACACGGCAGGATCAGAGATCAACAGCGAGGGTGATAGTAGAGTGACGTCATACTCTAAAAAAGTCACACACACATCATTCATAGAGTAGACACCACTGTAACTATTTAATCGGGCGATTTTTTAAACCATTGACGGTTGACTACTTAAGTCTATGGATATACATTTCAAGCAAATGAGCTAGATGTTCCATTACAGGAGGACTGAAACCATCCACCATCTCCATATAGATCTGTGCATCAAGATCTCCATTTATATAGGCCATCACAACGTCAAGCTGATACAAATTAAAGCCCAACTCTGCTGCTAGAAAAGCAATTAATCTTATTGATCTAAGTCGAGAAACTGGCGAAAGGTTTCATGAAAGTCGATCCCAGGACGTTGAGTTTAACCCTTCGCTACCAATATAGCCTTACGGCCTTTGTCTTTACCATCTGGTCCATACTTTGTTAGTTTTATTTTTTGGACGTGGCTTCAATGTCCAGGTCTTGCTTTGTATCAAAGCGTTAAACTCATCTTCCGTCGCTTTCTGTCATTCTGATGCATATGGCCCTTTTAAGGCTTCTTGTACTGACAGAATTACCACCTCTTCAAAGTCCAAGCTCGCACTTTCAGGATTTTGCACTACCAAATTAAATTATTTTGGTGATCTTTATGGCTCGCCAGTTTTAATCAATCTAGGTCGACCAGGCCCCCTCTTATTCTTAAACACTGTGCAATCTTGGCCTGAGTTTTCTGAAAGAAATGTACTTGAATTATTTCTTTGGAGGTTATTCTCATTGACCTCAGGATAATTAATGAGGTTACATTCTTGGACTGTATCTAAATTTTCATCATCTTATTCTTCAGATATAGTGTCTTTCGCAATGTCATCAACATAGAAGTAAGCAGGTTTGAAGTTCGCAGATTCCTTATATTCATTCAAAACTTCAAAAGTTTCGAAATTCTCTAAAAATTTAACATTTCGGCTTCTTACTATTTCTTTTTTTCTTGATCCCAAATTCGATATGCCTTTGATTCTGTGGAGTATCCTACAAAAATATCTGCTTTGGATTTTGGATCAAACTTTCTTTTATTCAGAGCTTTATTCAGCATATAAACTTTGCAAACAAAAGTCCTTATATATCCTATTTTTGGCTTCAAGCCGAAACTAATTTCATAAGTAATTTGCCCTTACAGCTGTTTTGATGGAAATCTGTTTCTGATATAAGCAGCTGTGGCAATCGCTTCAGCCCAAAAACTCTTTTGTAAGCCAGACTACAACAGCATGCATCGCGCCATCCCCACCAGTGTGAGATTCTTGTGCTCGGCTTTACAATTCTGTTCCGGGGTTTCGACTACCGTAATTTTTCTCTTCTTAAACATGTGATATGCATATTTTCTGTGATACCTTTACCGCAGAACTCCAGGCCGATGTACATCCGCAAAGTTTGGATTTTCCTATCATGTATATTTTATGCTGACGCTTTGAAAGTTTCAAAAACCTTTTTCAAATAACTTTTTTTTTTTCAGAAAATTCACTTCTACCAGTTAGATTTATCATCGATGAAAGTTGCGAAATAATAAGCTTCGCTGTGAGACTTTACCCTCATGGGGCCACACACGTCTGAGTGCACTAATTCAAGTTATCTTTCACTCTACGACTCGGACCTTTTTGGAAATGACGTAGCAACTTGCTTTACTATGATGTGAGTTTCACCAAAGGAAAACTGTTTTGAGCTCTTAAACTCTATTTCCATAACCATCTCTTTCTGAAAAAGTTTACAAATTATGTTCATATAAATTCCCGTACCTCCTGTGCCACTTTTAAAGATCACTATGGTTGTCCTCTGCGCACTAACTAATTATATATGTAAAGTTTATATTTGGCACATCAGGTTCAATAAAATACAAATTTTTGCGTTTCAGGGTCAGACAACGACACGTCACCGTTTTTATCGACAGTTTCAGTATTATTTGCTTTGAGCCGAACGCTTCGTTCTCTTCGAATGGTTTTTGAAATAGAAAATAAATTTGTCTTAAGTGTGGGTACAAAAATATGTTTTTTAAATCTCACTTTTACTAACTAGCCTTTTTCATTTAAAACGTTCATTACCGCAGTTCCAATTCCCTTTATGTCAGTCGTGCTGTCGTCTGCTAACCTAACCTCCTGATTTAAGGTTGGCGTGAATTCCGAAAAACTACTCTTGTTGCGGCACATATGTGTTGTTGCTTCACAGTGAACACACCACACGTTATCGCTTTGAGTCGTCTGGGTGTGGATAGAGCACTCTGACGATGATGACAAAGTCACAGTCTCTTCTGCTACTGCATGGATTTGCTCAGATGCCATTGAAACTTGCTTTTCATTAGAAATGTTTGTCTAGCAATCAGCTGCCTTTTGCCCTAAAAAAAACCAATAGTTTCACTTATATGTTTTGAAATTTTAATTATTTTTACAACCATGGCGTTGATTTTGACCTGTTTTCAGCATTTTGATTTGTTTTGTTCGTATCCGATGATTTGTTTTTATTTCCATTTCTTCCTCCATAAGATTTTACGTACAGAGCGCCCATGCACTCTGAGTCATCTATCTTTTCCTCTCATACATTGTTCTCTTCGTGAAGTTTTACTTTCAACGGCACTGTATCCGGAAGTTCACCTCTAGCTTCAATTGCACAGGGAAAATTATCCTAGTTATCTGACACACTATACGGTAACACTATATTTAATAACTCTTCAGAGACACGAATATCCTTTTCGTTTAGTTTATTAACCATGTTGAGAAAGTTTGTGAGGTGATAAACCATATTTTCTCCCTTGTGCATTTTTGTGAACAAAATCTTTTTCAGAAGAGTTGATTTCCTGGAGGGCCCCTTCGACTGATAAACTAGTTTTAGATGTTGCTCATTGGAACGGTAGTTTCGACAAATTATATATATATATATATATATGGCTGAAATTAATTAAAATAAAATGATTTTAAAATTGATATTGTCAAATATAAAATTATTTGTTGTTTGACTAGGTGTGTTATTTCTATTTATATAAATACTTTAAAATAACCAATAAATTAATTTGTTTAATTTAACTTAATTATTTATTGGGGTTGTTTGTACAAAACAAAAGAACAAACTTACACACGTAGAATAAGTAATGCTATAGTAATATGTAACTTGTTTAGGCTACAACCTGGCTGTCAATAATTATGACGCGTGGTTAGGAAACAAAAGAGCAAATTTATACGCAGAATAATTAAAGTTATAATTGTAACTTGTTCAGGCTACAACCTGGTTGACGCTGGCTATGATGTGTGGCTGGGAAACAACAGAGGAAACTCGTACTCCAGGAAACATGTTAATCTGACCACGAGCAACAAAAAGTACTGGGATTTTAGGTAATTTGCATCAGTAGATACTACTTCTCATTTCCTGGGGTATTACCTGTTCTGGTGTCCATACTATCTAAGGCATCTGACTCGAAATATACTATAAAAATAAAGTTGAGGTTAAAATCTCGTATCAAAAACATGAGATCTATTCAGCTCCTTTATTTGATTACCTGAGCTTGTAATGTCAGTTTTATTGCATGGCTTTCTGAAGTATTTAAATGTAGGCTGTATCGATTTAATTAGACTGTGACTGTACTGTTGTATATTTACTTCCGTACATGTGCAGCAGGCGACGGGTCTAAAACATTCAGTTTGCATGTTTCCAGCAATCACAATAATTCAAGGTCAAACCTTGCAGTGTAGGTTAAAGATATAGAGCAATATACCTATCTTGTAAATTTTAGTGTTTTTATTTTCTTTTTATAAAAGTAGTTTTGCCTGTGTTCGCAAGACCTCATCAGCTCTCGGTCACAAATTGAGATTAAAGCCAGATAATTGGTGTTGTTTTCTTCTTTTCTGGCACATAGTTGTTGACTGTAGATTACGGCTAAGGCATGTGATGAAACTCGTGTGCTAATATGGCAATTTCTTTATTATATATAAGGTGAATACCTATTCGAACTGGAGTGAACATAACTTTCAAACACAAACTTTTCAACTATTAAATAAAACATGAGTTCTGTAATTTCTAAATAAAATAATATGAAAATAACATGTATAAAATGATTCTAAAATATAAAATGTTTAAATCACAATAACAGGTTTGTGTTATGATTACCGTAGCGCTTAGACATGCTTAGACGCTAGATTAGGGTGTCAGATCTTAGATGCTAGTTTCAGAAATATTTTTTTTCTCTATTCATTTTTATCATATGTAACTTAAGTTTTTTTACTTGAATTATCCATATCTACTTTTCACTGCAGTTTGAAATAATCTTTCATTGCCTTTATCCAACATAAATGGTTTTTATATATCTTTAGAAAGTTCAGTCAGTTGCTATATCTACAATAAAGCTTGTGAATAAGACTTATACTTCCAAATGTGTCTTAACATAAAGAGGACTAGCGCATTTCCGGTTAAAACTATTCGGTATAAGAGTAGCTCTCAATGATCCCAGAAGATAAAAATCCCCTAATCTATTGAAACATAAAAGGGATTTTAGACTTTTTGTAGCAGTATTAGCCAGGGGTTTAATTCAAATAGATTATAAAGACTTGAGTAATTGAGTTTGATAAGATAGTTTATAATCAAATTAATATTTTATTATACTAAAGACTAGGTTAAGGCATTTGAACATACAATTTTAGAGATAGCATTGTCCTGTTGTGCATTGTCAGTTTTTATAGTCTATTTATTAATAATGTGTAATCAAATTATAGGTGAGAACAAAAACCATCTGTTGAATGATTTTCTTAACACACATAATTTATCTAACTTAATGTTTAACCAAGACGTTTATACAAAGAGCACAACCTACGCATAGTGGTCATTTGATATTCATTTTAGGTACTCATCTGGTATGTTTGTGTTCCCCAAACGTACCAATCCAAAATGACTTTTAACCACTAGACTCTCAAAATATCCCCAGCATGCACGAGATGGGAGTGAATGACATGCCAGCTGTCATAGACTACATCCTTAGCAGGGCTCTCAGTACAGAGCTTTATTATATCGGCCATTCCCTTGGAGCATCTCTCTTCTTTATCATGACCTCCGAGAAACCAGAGTACAACAGCAAGGTCCGAGCTATGATCGGATTAGCTCCGGGAGCCTTCCTCGGAAACGCTCGGAGTCCAATAGTCGTACCTTGGTTCAAGGCTCTTGCAAAGCTTCAGGTATGCATTTCGCAAGAGGTCAGTATATTTCAATGAATTTTTTTAAACCCACATCGGTAAGCACCGATCATCTACCCTTTAAGATAGAAAACTTGCCTTGCATATTTTCACTATGGTATGGCTTATAATATAGGACTATAGTACATAAAAGCCGTAAAAGTAGCACTGCTTTATTACAGGGTAAATGGCGTGTATGTTGACAAATTCGTCACTATCATCTGGGTCAATGATACTAAAGAGATTAATGTTCGAATCCAATATGAGTTTACTCCGGTTTTTTTAATAGATTATATAATTCCCAAGTCTCAACCCACCAACCAATCAGAGGGGCCCTTTCATTTGGGTGCAGATGTTTCTAGTAGACTCATTTCATAGCCACATATACTACCCCACCAGTCAATAGCTACTCGCTCCTGGGAATATGGGTTGGTTCCCATCCCATGCCACTCCTCCAGCCATACTCCCTTCTACCCCTCTCTCTCCCACTATAATATTCTCCCCCCGCTATTTTCAATACATCATATCACCTGGTATTCTCTTATTTCTGAGATAATCCCTTCTCTGTTTCACATCCCCCTCTCTCTTTCATATTCACCTCTCACTTTAGTATATCCCACTCTTTCTTTCATCTCTTTTTCTCTCTCACTTTCCTCTTTATGCACTTCTTCATACGACTCTCTTTACCAGAACAATATTTAACGTTTTATTACAACTTTAGTTACGGATCATAGGGGCCAAGATTAAATTGACACATTTAAGCTTCGCAGAATTAGCTACAGATAATACAATTTATAATGGAAAAATAATTAAGTTTAACAATTAATAGATTTATTAAAAACAGAAATAACAAAGTAAAGATTACAATAATATTGAAGGTTTTACGTTAGAAGCTTGTTGCAGACAATAAGACTTTGTGAATTTGATTATCCTGCTGTAGCTACTAGGGGTGTGCAGGAGCCGGGCTACTGGATGAATTGTTTTGAAGAAGAAAATAATCAAGTAGTTAATAACACAATATAGAACAAGATATATATATATATATATAAATCTTAATCAGTTTTGCTAGACTGGATTGTAGGATATTCATTTTGTATAATGATAAACAATAGAAAAGTTCCTTGACTACAGTGGTCGATGGCTAATAAATAGGTGTCAACAAAATAGTACTATGGTTGGTCTCTTTCCCTTACGGTACTGCCAAAGCATTCAATAGTACAAACAAATCTAATTGCAATTACACTAAGAGCAACACTAACACAATAGTAGCCCAAACACCAAGCAAAGAAAAAAGATATTATTTGCGCGAACCCCATTATGAATCTAGTGCAGTTCCCTGGTTTGCACACCGTAGCTAATACCACACGAGAAGCGTGACTAATTGACCAACACGAAATAAAGCTTTCCATCAACTCAACTGAGATATGGAATACAAGACAGACAGCCTGGTTGTAGCCATCCAAAAATTAAACAGGTGTACATGACGTTCACGGCGTCTTGAGAAACATTAGCTCAAATGTACAAATGGAACTTATGTAGTAAGTCTCTGACTATGACATTACTGCATTCCAAGCCAAAGAATTTTACTGTATGATAAATATACAGAGCAACATAGTCTCTAGGACTGATGTACAATATATGAATCTAGAAATTATGAGACTTGTCCTTCATTCTGGAGGACACAATATTTAACCAATAAAATAAACCCTTAAATTTGGAAGTCAACAAGACTTGAAGTTGGTTAACTGTCAACTCGACATAATATCAAAACAAATTAAAATTGTCTCCGACTATATACAGAATACTAAATACGTCCAAATAGACATTGTCTATTTTTTACAACAAAACTAGATTCTAAGTCATAAGGACTCGTTGATTTTTTTCATGATACTTAATTGATCGAAGTCCGTCTTCCTGTCCATGGCGGCGGTGGATCCGACGGCCCAAACTTCATGGTCGTCGTATTCTTCGATGCGTGATGGTGCAGAAGTTCCTCCTTCGACGCTGGGTTGTAGTAAATTGGGTATAATGTGAACCTGGGAACAGCCCTATATATAGTCCCAAATCTGATACGAACGCAACAAAGCAAAAAGGGTGATAAACTCAGGAATATAGAAAGGAGAAATACTTTTGAAGGCGGGGGGAAAGAGGAGTGAACCAGAGACTGACGCTTGCAGGGTGAGGGGGAAACATGTTTCTTTGACTCGCCGCCAATCCTTTTTGACGCGGAGTAGGTCAGTGTGTCGATCTCGATATACACTTCATTTGTTTGTCAGGTGTAGTTACGATAGAGCGTGTGGCAGCCATCATTGAATAATTTTTCTTTACCCAGACGTGGTAAATAGATCCAAGGACATCTTAAAAAGCTGAGTAAATACTAAAGCATCTTTTATTCAAATGTATCTGTTTTAATTATGTTCTTTAGGTTCAGCTATTATTTTTACGAGAATATGTGATATAGACGTCCTTTACTATATTTTCTTGTAGACAGTATGGCAAGCGTATGTAACTTTATCCGACTGGCAAAGGTTATGCGTTAAAGTATTTTATTCATAAATATGATAATATTAATCCTCTTATTTGATAACTGCTACAGTATTTATCAAAAGACAATATTTTTGAACAGCTGCGTGTTTCAATTTAGGGAGATACGTGATTTTATTTGACTGCATCTAGTCAGCGGAAATAAACTTTGAGGTAGATTACTTTTTTAAATATGTTAACATTGTTTCTTTCTTTCGTAAATTATTAAAATATTGATATTTAATTGTAGCTGTCCAATCTGTCTGATTGACATGCTACAAAATAAATAGTATACTTGTTTAAAAGTGTATAGTATTCAGATTAACTCATACAGCGAGGGTGGGCACATCTCCCGTACACATACAATGCAGGTATATGTACACTGTCCTTCATTACAAATAAGAAAATATGATAGTTAAGTCTTTATCTAACTTTTGTACACATGCAATGAAGATAGGTCCACGTATAAATAATATGGTCTTTAGATCAACATACACAGGTTACATACGAAGAATATAGGTCTAATACAGTTTTCACAAGTTTCACCATTTGATTGACTCGTGCTAATGTTCCCCATATAGGTCAGACATCGCTTCAAGGTACTAAAACCTAGTTTGTAGGCCCTATTATCAGCCAACGTTTCTACCTGGCAGACAGACTCGTCCCACGTGTACAAGCACGATGGTGTTAGGTTCATATTCATACTCAACATCACCATCACATATTTATATATGTTTGATCCTTTAAGTGTTCAGGTAGACACTTAACTTGATCGTATTCCTCGCACTCGACCGAGTTCAACAACTCTCGAAACGGGTTCTCGTCCATTGTGTCCTCCTCAGGCTTGACCTGCATGAAAATATTCTCTATTTCATCCACTTCTTTTAGCCTGTAGATGGGGCAGGTCCTTGATCAATCCTCCATACATTGACTGGGTTCCCACATCCTTGGATTATGGCACCCCAACCAGCGCTTGTTGGAATCGTGAGTCTCCATGTAAGCTTTATGATCCTCAGTGATGTAGTACCTTAAGACTGTCAGTTACCTCAATCTCGGACATGCCCTACATCTGTTGAAAAAAACTGTCCGAACATATTAAATGGTATGAAACTCTCCATCCGCACTCACTTATATACGCTTGGGTAAGAGATAAAGAGGAACTTACAAGGCGAGTGGTTCCATATACAAGCCTCGGTGCGTTGATTCATGAATTGTGTGCAAAGTCAAATCCTAGCTATTTGTCGTATTGCACGCTATATCTAACACAGCTGATGATATTCTCAACGAGACACATTCGGATGTGATGTTTTCCTTAGTTCCTGGGCGTAGAATAATCCCACGATAGTTTTTACCTCTAATATCCTCGAGCGAGTAGAAAGGTCCTAGGTTTAGTTTCGTTGACTTTCCGTATCTTAAAGAGTTCCATCGACCAGTTTGCTGTGTACCCTTTTGCAAAACATATTTATGTTTAACTATCCTATCGATATCACTGACATTAAACTTGTTCATTGTATGATCGGTTGTCTTGCAAATATAGGACTTTAAAGTCTGTCATACCTAACATATTCATATTGATGGTGGAGGTTTTAGTTCGATTATACTCATCAAATAAAGAATCGATATCTATCCATTGACCATTTAGCGGCAGATATCGTTCACATCACGTTCTTTAGTGTTCGATTGAATCGTTAAGCAACACTGGCCTTGAGGCTTCCCGAACGTCGGAAAATAGTAATTATTATTATTAGCACCGCGTCTTACTACCCGTTCGGGTTATACGCACTTACGCTAATGTGTAATGGTAGGGTGATTGTGAGATGAAATGAAGGACATACCGTTTAACGTGGAATCCGAACCACGGTAGAGACCTGGCATTCCCCACAGGGAATAGTAGTTGATCCGCTTTCATGTCATGAGAGCTTTTAAATCGACGTTTTAAAACTCTGTTCCAATATACGTCTGTAGAAGACGTAAGTGGCAAATCGTATTTTATTATCAATATGTAGGCCCAACACAAAGCCTTGAGCTACACTTATTAGATAAATAAAACCCTTAAAAGATGCACAACATTACTAAAATCAATATTAACAAATAACATACTCAATTTACCTTCAATTATTGCAAATCTGAGGTGTTGTGTTTTTTATAAAATAATATTCATGTGCAAAATCTGAAATGATTGAATTGCATGTTGTGATGCTACTGTAACTTTATTTATAATATTAAAATTAAATATTAAAAAAAAAGCAATAAATCGTTTTATAAGGGTATTACGGACATAAAATATAGAAATAAGCACTATACTTTTTCGAGCTTAAAATAATTAACAAAAACATATTCTAATTTCAATTTATCTTCGAAAATATTTTATATATTCGATTCAAGCTCGTTTCGAATTGACAAAAAAATTATATTCGCACATCCCTATCACATTTTTTACCCCACCCAGTAATAGATTTTCAATTACTTTTGGACATTTCTAAATAACCTATTTCCCCAATCCCAAATTTGATACTTCAAAAATGTAAGAGCCTACTTGTCTGGTAATATTAAATTTTCTACTTCTCCTTAAAAGATGTTTACTTCTATCTGTTGTATTAACAAAATTTTTCCCCACACCTTTTTGATACACTCATTGTATAGTCAATAAATGAGGTATGCAGAGGGGGTGGGGAGGAAATCTTGGGGGTATAAATTACCATTGTAAAACTAGAAAATTGGTGAAAATTAACGTAAATAAAGAAATACCTAGTTGACAAAAGTTGCTTTAATACACCCACACGTTAGTTAAACATTAATTAACAATTACTGTAATATGATATTAATTTAACGCAAGCTATTCATAATAAGATGGGATAAGCCTAATGGAAGGGGTGTGTCAAGTCTAGTTATTCTCTTCAACATTGATTATAGGTAAAAGGTGAGTAATTAAAAACGTGCATTTCTAGTCACATTTCAAGAAAAATACACCTTTATAAAAACACATCGAAGGATAATTTCTCTAAGATTGATATAACAAATTAAAATAAACAACCTCTGGGGACATAGCTTGGTGACATAGCTTGAGAAATCATTGTGCTTATTTATTCAATATGTTTCTGTAACACAGTCTATTATTTCGTCTCACTTATATTATTATCGTGCTTAGGCAAAGAAGTCAAAGTCAATATTCGTTTCTACTTTCAATTTCTAAGCTAGGTAATATTTTGTTTAAGAGATATAATATATTTTAATTTATTAAACACCACAACAGGTTTGGGATTGCTAAAACTAACTTAGGTTTGTAAATTGAGGAACTATAACATAAATTGGCAGTTGGATATCTAACGTCCTAATTTGTTTTAAGTTTTGATATAACAATCCTGTGCAAAATATGGGTCAAACTGCTAGTATCATATAAAATAAAGGACTTGCTTTTTAATTCTACACAAATGTTAATTTGTTGTACATTCAACTTAAGTAGACGTTCTTTGATTGAACTTTAAAGGGGTTGAGGTTTTGAACCACCCAAAGTCTTTAAATCGAAAGGGAACGGATTGATTCGGAACTCACGTGATCAATATAAGCGCTGTTTCAATTGATGGTAAACTTTTAATTATACTAACAGTCCGTAAACATCAAAATAAAAACAATATAAAATTTAAATAACTATAAATATAGTAGTACCCAATGTAAATAGAATAGAAGGTAGCGCCAGTTGGAGAAATACATCTGATTGGCTGAGCGTGTGACGTCACCCAGTAGCCAGCGCTTAAAGCCGTGTTCTTGCGTGTTATTTTCAGTGAATCATTTCAAATGATTCATTTTTAATGAAATTATGAATTAAAGAAATTTGTTCACACGTGTAATTTATAATATTTATCATGTTGAGAATAATCAACTACTGTTTAATTTATTAAAATGGCACCACGAGATGTTTTATTTTATATAACTCACCCATCACTGCTTATATTAAAACAAACATTCAAACTCTGCAATAGTCCAAAAATGGATTGGTTTGTTTGTCTTTCCACTTAAATACCATTTTTGAGAAATCATACAACAGTACAATGTCTATAAATAAATAAATCCTTGCATTAATTAAATAAAAATGAATTAATTCGTGTAGGGCCTACTTGGTCACCCGGTTCATTTTGTTTGAATTTTTCAATAATGATAGTTAACAATTGAGAAAAGTAGACCTCCTTTTAACTTTTAATGAAAGTTTGAAATAATGATTCATTCTAATGAAATTAGTGTTCTAACGTTCATTTTGTATTAATTTTCAGTGAATCACAGAAAATGACACGTGAGAATATGGCTTAACATTCACAAATCTTATGGAAGACAAATTAAGTCCTTTCTAAATAATTATTTTTAGAAATCATAATATCACGTTTGGGAACATTACACATATAAATGTATATTTAAAATCCACACCAATAAATGAATACTAAATAAATTCCACTTAACCTAGTAAAATATGTTAAAAATTACTTACACGTTTGAACTATTGTATTAACACTGGCAAAATTCGATGTGTTTTGAAGCTCTTGAAATAAATTCTATCAACCCTTATTATTAAATCATACACAACTATTCAACAAATGTTTGTTTAAGTTTAATATAAAAATGTTAAATTATAATAGTCATATTCGAGCAAAATATGTATTAATGGTGTCTTTCCTTTTACATTTAAGCTCCCATGTACGGCAAATGTCTGGATCTTTAGGAAAGGAGTAGAAAGATATATTATTACCCTTGCAGTTTCATTGATTATTTACACAGAGTGCAACAGCACAGCTTGGCATTTCTTTTATGTCTGTTTAGAAACACATGTAATTAAAATTGAAGAACTTAGACCTACGCAAATAAATTAGCAAATATACTAAAAGTCCGATTGTTCAACAATGACTTGTATCCTATATATTATATTATATAAAAGAAAAACTATTATATTATAATAAACAGCTCGAGGAAACAATACACCTACATATTATATTTAGCATACATATTTAGTATTATAGTTACTAATATTAAATAAATGTATTAAATAAAATGTCTAAATCATTAATGAGAACATCACTGCTGTATTTTATAGTAGCCTATTAAAACAGATACTCGAGTGGTAAACATAGTAAATTAACTAACTATACACGAAAAAATCACTATAAAGATAAATGAGAGAACCACCCGAAACACATGGACTGCACAACTGATGTGTACTGGGTGACGTAGGCTCGTGGCTGACGTAAGCGATGACATCATCAAATTCTTTCAAATGGCGGTACCTATCTATTCTCTTTACATTGGTAGTACCTAATGGTGTATTGTCATTGTAAATAGAAATGGCTTGAATCTTTGGTGAGATTTAGTTTATTAACTAAAATACATTTTCGTATTGGATATATGAAGTATTTTTGCGACCACCACAGTAATCAGATGTATTTTTAATAAGTAGACCCTATTTCCTTTTCCTACCGAAGAAGGGCTTCATACTGTCAGAGTAAGTTGTGTAAAGAAATATAAAGAAACTTGCCAAACATGTTTGTAGTTAGAGCTGTATATTGCTACTTCATTTCTTTTGGAAAGACAGCGTTTATATGGTCTGCCTTGAAATGAGTTCATTGAGCTAGGGGAAGTTTAGAGGAAAGTTGGAAGAATCTTCGAACATTTGTATTTTATCACTCATTCATTCGGCTTTGTCGAGCAGTATTAAAATAAAGAAGTTAGCACCGTGAAATTTTTAGGCAGGACACTGCTGCACGCTCTCGGAATCCTTGGTAACTATTTTGTATTGTGTACCTGCCCAGAATTTTGTTTTTCAGTTCTTCTTTTTGTTCAATTCTCTTCGTGGGCTCATAATAAATCAGGTTTTAAATTATTCTTGCTATTATTTAGTCACCAACTATTCCGTTTAAATGTTATCCACCCAGGATCCAATCCCACTACATTGTTGGTTCCACAAAGATAAAAATAGTATATATATTTAAAGTTTGTTCTAATGGATATCCACGCAGTGGTTTAAGCGGATAGCGCTGTAAGATATTAGTTTTTCGTGATCACATTAAGTTTCGTGTCACGAGATTTGAAGCAACATTTTCATGGGAACGTTGCAGTTTAACAGTTAAATGAAAAAGTGAAGTTGCAAGTATCTGTATTCAAGCAAGTTTATTTACTTACCAGAGTCCGTCTCCATAGATATAGCTTGTAACCTAACCTTGAGTTTTATTCATGATGTTGGAAAAAAGCTATATTTAAAGTGTTAATAGGTTTAATGGTAGTAATTATCAGTAGCAAAAGTTCCAGTTGGCCTGCACTTTACGTGCCGAAGGAATTCTCAAAATTACAAATGGCTAGGAAGTCATGCTTTCTGAAAATACGGACAAGGCAATCGAACTATGGCAGCAAATGGATTCCTTAATTTAGTTTACCCTTACAATAGCCATGGAATTCAGTCATATTGCCTTGATTAAAAATTATAAATCGTTCTACAAATTTTAAGAAGACTAAATTCTATTTACGAGCAGTGATAAGAAACATATAAATGATAGTAGGTATATGAGCGTTTCTATCAATAGCATTGGACTCAGCCGACTTAATGGCTCAAATAATCGGCAAAGTAGAACCTCTCACCTTACAAATAAAAGAATTTGGAGATTCAGTCAACGATCTGGCTACCATGATTAAGATTTTGATTGGTTTATCTCTGCATTTGAGTTGATATAAATAAAAAATTGCACAACTATTAACGAATAAAGAGATAAAATAGAGTGTTGGATTTAATTTCGCATAAGTCTTCAAACACTGTGCATTCAGCTCAAGGAGACGTTCTTTGTTTGAACTTTAGGGTGTATCGGAATAAGTATTAGAAATTTACAGAGTTTGTAGATAGCTGAAATGGAACACTCTTAGCTAGGAAACTCATATTTGCAAATACCCCCTTATGCTGAAAAATGGCTACGGTATTGAGCAGGGGAGGTGGTTACCCAATAAGTGTAAAAGCATATGCCCACATATAATAAATACATACATACATGTCTATGAAGATCTCTGGGTTTTTCTTAATCTTGTCAAAGTCTGCAACAATTCTGGCTTCGAGTCGGACTCTTTATTATCCACCAGAGTTTCATACACAAGTGTTTTTACGTGGTCCCAAATATAGAAGGCAAAGGCGTTAATTTAGAGGAGAATAGTGGCCTGGCAATGGGACATTACCGGCCAATCCACCGATCTACAAAAGCAGTGGCTGTGTGTTCATGCACGCAGGGGCCGTAGAGAGCTGGTGCACCATCACACTGGAACCACATAACCGATTGAATAGCCAGATTCACCTCCTCCAACAGGCCAGGTAAAATGATCTGCAGGAATTTGAAATAAATTGCAGAATTGAGGTGAAGTGTGATTATATTAGGCTGTCATTAATTATTCTAGCCCAGACGCTGACAAGTTAATAATCTGTGCTGATTGCTAGTTGGGTACGTCGTGTGCCTGTTTTATTCAGCTCATTCGTGAGAGCTATGTGTATTGAATAAGCCATCCCTGGGGAAGCAGTGTTCATCTGCAAAGAGAAGTATTTGTAGGAAGTGGAGCTGTTGAGCATACTGCTGCAAAAGCCAACGGCAGAAATCCACATGGGCAGGAAAGTTGACTGGATGTAATGCCTGCACCCCCCGTAAATCTTAGGTCGTAGCGGCTGAGAAGTTGTTCGTGAGGAACCTCCTAAAACGCTGATCATAGACATGCATGGCGTGTGCTGCCACCAGCTGCCCCATACATTTGATACATGTTTGACAGCTTTGCGAAAGTGTAGCCTGGTATGATGGCTGTCACAGTGCTACTGTGCAAGGGAGTGTGCATACAGCTTATATCTTCAGGTGAAACGTCAATCATCATCTTTTACAATTATCGGTTGCCTACCTCCCCTGCTCAATACCATCACTGATTTTCGGCAAACCGGACGTGAATTTCCTAGTTAAAGGAGCTCCATTTCGACTCAACTACTACACATGTAAATTTGAAAGACTTATTCCGATGTACACTATATAGGAGTTTAAACAAGCCTGGCTCTCAATCAGTAATGACAGACCATCGTCAATTTGGCGTCACGTTTGATTTATTAAGAGGCCAACCTGACGAAGGGGGTAGTTTAAGAAACCCTCTTATATTCTGTATCCAACTAAGACACTGGATCTCGTAGATGTAAATCACGATCTCAGGATGCAGGAAACAAAAGTAACCATGCTGCAAGAAAATGTATCTGTTTGTTATAACTTCCAACGCTAAGGCCAACTCACCCGTGAATGCCAGAGTAAGAATTTGCCTGTTTCTGACAAAGGTTAGAATAACCAGTAACATTTTTCTGTCTTTATTGCCAAGGAAGCAAATTCATTTTTTACTTTTTGATGAGAATACTTGGAACAAGGATAATGAGGCTTCCAGCCATATTACAAGATTTAAGAGGTTAGTGACGGTTCTTTTGTGCGTCTTGGTGACAACCACAAGTTTTCTATCAAAGAGAATGGAAATTTGATGATTTGGTAGTTGCCCAATATACAGTAGTATGTCTCAGTCCTTAGAGGCGTCCTGAAAAATAATCTTGTAGCTGATGTAAATATCACCATTTTAGGAATACAAATGGTTAAATTGGACAACCTTGTTTAAGTTTTTGAAAAAATAAAGGTTGGTATCGTGTGGTGAATGCCAACCCTAGAACATTATACAGTTATTTTTCAGACTACAGCCTCAAACTAAGCAAATTCTGTTACTCAGTCTAGTTTGAAGCTACGGCATGAAACGCCTAGACCCCATCAATTCCAGTTCTTTGAAGGAGTTAGTTAGTATCTAAAGGCTTATCTGAGGGTGTTGACCTGAGTGATACAGACAATTTCTTTTGCCCTGGATGTGCATATGAAAAAAAACATTAGCTTTCTTTCAACAACTTAACCCACCATAAGATGAAGGTCAGTTGGTTAATATGGTGCTATCTTGGTGCCATGCCAGTTGAGTTTGTAGGATTAGCAAAGTACTTTATTATTTTCAAAGATGACTAAACTGGCAATAGAGTCACATCCTTCACTAAACATAAAAGTGCTTTAAATATTTTTGTAATATTGTAGAAACAAAGTACAAGCGAAGTGTGCAAATCCACAATACAAACAACGGTACAGAATACGTCAATGAGGAATTTTATGAATGTATTGAATCAAACTCTATCATTGTTGAGAGAACAGCACTATACATATCTGAACAAAATTCTCGCTCAGAGGGAGATATGCACACGGTGGTAAAGAGCGCTTGGGTGATGTTTTGCAGCAGAGATCTCCTTCAAGAGCTTTGATCAGAAGCTGTAAGTTGTGCAAGATACATATTAAACCAAACATCTACAAAGTAAGCACATACTTATACAATCCTGGAAGACAATGTCTTGAAAACTAGGTCTACAACTTGCCCACACAAATCGACTGTGATCTTAAATAAGAAGCTGAAACCGAAAGTCAAGAAGATAATGGGACTAAAAGGGACATCTCCGAAGCCTGAGCCGTGAAAACTGCAGGACGAATTTACTTATATACATCTGTGTTTAAGCATGCTACAGGTATTAAATGATATATTTTAGAGATAAGTGCAGCATCCCCATCTGAATTAAGGATAGGTCGATGTTTTCACACAATTTTAGTATTTATCATAACTTTGAAAGGATTACAGCCATTAGTACCTCAGTCTTATTATACTATTGAATTCAAAGGAATGATTTATAGTGTACTCCTGACGTTAATGTGTGCCTGCAGAGGGCGAGTCGTCATCGGTTGCTGCGCCTATAATTTTTTATTCTCTGGTATTCATTAAGACCCAGATTGTACTCTTGACAATAAAGAAAGAGAGAGAGAGAGAGTGTGTGTGTGTGTGTGCGTGCGTGAATCCACGCGAACGCGTACAGGGAATTAGAGAATGGGAGACAAGCTGTATTTCCTATTGGCTGGTGGGGTAGGATACATATTTATTAAATGGAGGCCAACCGTTGGCCGATGGTACACGCAGAAGCTGGGGGTAGTATCTGTGCCTATGTAACTGTTCTATTCAAAATAATAATTGCCTCAAAATAAAAGCGACCCTTTGATTGGTTGTAACATTAGAAGTATATCTAATATTAATGGATTTTCAATACGCTTCCCTCACTCAAATGGGTCTTCACTCCTGCCCCATTAGTGTATATGTGTGTGTGTATATATATATATATATATATATATAAATAGTAAAACGTGATACACATTAAAAAAAACTTTATTTTTGACAACAACAAAAGATAAAAATCTTAAATAAATCAGGTTTAATATTAAATAATAAATTGTTATGTTTTATATAATGCTAAAATTAAAAATGTTAACAAAAATTCCAAGAATACATGTTTCGAATTTTATCAGTGACTAGTAGAGTAATGGGAGTTCAGCAAGCTATCTCTAAATGTTTGATTATTATAATATGTTTGCAGGAATTTATCAAAATACCACGGGAAGTTATGCCCCGAAGCAGACAAATGACCAATATAGGTATCACTCTTTGCAGAGATGGAGCCTTGTCTCAATATGTGTGTCTGCATTTGATGTCACTAGTCGGTGGGTTCAACGACTTCTCTGTTAACACGGTCAGATAAACTTCCTTACTCTTTCAATTTATATCTTAACTTATTCATTTAAAAAGTTATTACCTATAATCACATAATAATTGATTTGATTTGAACTTTAAATTATGTATTATTTAAATGATTGCCATATTACTGTACCAAAAATAAAATAAGCTTTTAGATAAATCATAGTAGTTATTTTCTTATTTATTTGTAGACATCACTACCGGTAAATTTAGGCCACTTCCCTAATGGAGCATCTCAGAAAACAGTGGCCCACATTGGACAAACAGTCATGTCAGGTATGGCACTTATTGTAATTTAGTGTTTTATATTAATTAACAGTTATCTTTTACCTTTTTATAACTATCTTAGCCCAATGGAGGCTCGTATCCGTAAAACTATTATGTACACAAAGGTCACTATCGATTTATACAACTTAATTTAAAATTACCGAACAACGCGGACAAACTACATTGCTTCACCAATTGAAGTACCTAGGAGTAAATAAACACATTCAAAAGTTCACATCAAGGAATGTGCACATTCTTCACACTAAATTTCCCACTAAAGCAACGCCATTTTGATGTGGGCTTGTGTGTTGAAACAATAACGGCCCGGACAGACAAAGTTCGCGAACCATTAACGAACAACTGACGAGCTCCGTGCCTACTAGAGACCACGAGTAGTTCGTGTTTGTATTTTGTATTTCGTTGAAGTTCGCTACATGAGCGGAAACATCAAATAAATTGTTAGCGAGCAGGTGAAAAACAGCACTTCCAGTGTAGACATTTTTATTAATCAGGAATTTTGTGTTGTGAATTTTAAGTTGAAATATTTTCATACCTCTGTTAGCATAATGGAATGGAGTGAAGAAGATAAATTGTGAATTTAATTTAACATTATCATTTGTATAATTTTCTGAAAATGAAAAATGACACCTGGACACGGGAATCGAACCCGGGACCTTCGGCTTAGTACGGGTTCGATTCCCATGTCCAGGTGTCATTTTTCAATTTTCAGAATATGATATCTATGAGGGACTATCCCCACTAAAATACATTAACAATAGTTTCGGCTATTTTGTTTCATTATCATTTGTATCCGAATCTATGGGGTCTTTTTTACTTTCGCGATCAATTTTAAAATCATGAAACTAGCACAAGCAATTATAACATTTTCTTCCTCACTCGATGAGATCAACATTTTGGGAATTGCTGACGAACTTCTCTCAAAATACATGGCGAGCATGACTTTATTATTCAAAACATGTGGTGTGTACGTTGAGCTCGCGAACTATTTGGGAACAGTTGAAGTTGGCCTGTACCTTGAGCAAACTAATTGTATCCAAGACTGACCTTGTTGCCAAATTGTGCACCGCATTGTTTCTTGGGAGTCTATATGCCAAACATTAGGCCACCATCAAAATAGAAGAACGTAACTTTTCATGGTATTGCATTATATGGCGGTACCGAAAGCATTCCTGATCATTTAATCGTACCGAACATCTTTTTAATAAAACTATTGTGTTATCAGGTGCACTGTTTGTAAATTGTATTAACATATTTAGGGGTTTGACTTTATAGGGAGATTTTCTCAGTTTGACTACGGACGGAATATGAACTTGAAGAAATATGGAAGAGCCACTTCTCCTGACTACGATCTTGAGGCCATCACAGCACCTGTGGCGCTGTACTACGGAGACAACGACCTTCTAGTTACTCCACATGTAGGTTTCACACCCCTTTACATCACAGCACGCATAATACGTCATGATTCATAAATTATCTAGAAAGCAATTTTTGTCCAGGCTATTTTTATGCCTTAATACTGTTAAAGCTAGTTCTGCAATTTATAATTTAAATAATAGATCCGGAAGGTCATATTTGGAAATTGGAACCTCCCCAGTTGGAATAAATATATTTTTATATTATATTCTACTTACGCTCCAGTTAAAATGAACACATAATTTAGTATTACTTACAATTTTGAAAGGTAAACCACATAATACAACAGATTAAACTTAAAGATATCATGATTTTTTTAATGAAAATGCATAAAGGTTAGGTCTACACATGTATAATGGTTTGATTTCAGGACATAGCTCGATTGTTCTCGGCCTTGAAGAATTCTCGGGATCGGACCATGAAGAAGTTCTACACGTACAGCCACTTTGACTTCTTGTGGGGTGTGAACGTGAAGAGTGTAGTGTACGATTATATCCTATCCGTCATCGATACCTACACGTCGTGACCATCACTCAAAAATCTGGCTGTTATATGGAAAACAATGCAAGTCAAGTTGCAACATCCTTTTAAATCAGAGGTGACCAACGTCTGTTTATACGAGCTATAGTAATATTATGTATTGGTGTCAAGGACCGCATGATGTTTTGTGTAGCCAATATTTATATATATAACCTGGAATAATTAACACGGGTTATTTCAAAATTGTAGCTAGATTTATTTGTTCTTTTTATTGTAAAAGCAATTTTGTATTTGTTCCTTTTATGAGTTTCTATCCACCATTCATGTACCTTCTTCTAAATATAATACAGTCATATTTAGTTCAAATTCTCTATGTAAAACATTTTAGAGATAAAACAAAAACTATACCAAATACTAGATATTCAAAATGCTACTTTAAATATATTTTTTTAAAGAAATATTGGTGTTACTAAAATCTCATAATAGTTAAAGAGAACACTGTGAGTGCTCATATGAGGTAATACGTTCATTAAAATCAATGTCAACGATGTTTTTGATATTTTTAACCAGTGTTAAAGTTAGTCATCAGTCAATCGGTTTATTTGCGACGATTCAACTGCCTTCATAATGTAAAAAGTGCATTCACACAAGTGCTTGATTCCAAACATGGATGCAATTCTCCTGCTAAATGCTTCAAGTCTAGGATATTTTTCTCTTGGTAACAGTTTCCAAAAGTCAATGCCCATCTTTTGCCTAGACTGAAAAAATGGGTCACTGCATAATTATTACATTGTTATAATTATAAAGTGATTTAATGCTCAAGTTTCTTGTTTTATATTTGCTTCTTCAAGAACAAACTGTCACTAATCATCAGCTATAAAATAATGTTATCAACTATGCATCCAGAGTTGCCAGATATTAGTATATTGTGTTATGGAACATGAACTGCCTACCAAGTGGATCTTATCTCTTACCAAAATCTTGAAAATCAAAGTTTGGTTCAGTGTCTTGAGTTATTATTCAAACAGTGGAAATAATATCAAAACTACCCATAGTCGTTTGAATCTGATTTTTATGCTTATTTATATATTGCAATAAATTTATCAAACAGAACCTGTTGTTTTTCTAAATTTAATATATTTGACATAATCAGTAAAAATGCTTACTATTTGCACAGTATTAAAAAAAATGTTAATTTAAATCTATCACACACAAATATTTGAAAATCTGTGTTAACCGAAATTGAATATCTTTAAAACGTGATAGAACCAACGTGGTTGATAGTATTTGTAACATGGGGTAAACCCATAAGTAGACAAACACCTTACAACCATTTTGTGTTGGAATGCCACATCTGGACAATACATTTTTTTTTAACAAGCGAAATATAAAATCTCTCATTTATGTGTTCATGATTAGGTGCAAAATAGAGCTATAATATTTTTAACAAAGCATTTAAATTCCCTTATTCTCAATACATTTATTTCCTTGGCTAATACCTGCATGTAGCTAACATACCCTTATGCTCAACTAATAAAGTTGTTTCATTTAAGATAATTTAGTTTCATTAATTGTAACATTTCATAGAAAATGGTAATGATAATGACCTAATATTAAATTTTTAATAAAAAACTTTGTTGTGAGTTCATCATATTAATCAGGAATTTTAATAATTATAACGAATAATTAATCAGAATAAAAAATAAGTTGAAATATGCTATGATGCTTTCAGAGGGGAGTACAGGGTAGATAAATGTTCAGGGGGGCTATAGAACATTTATTTAATTACGTCAATTTTCCAGGTTCTACAGATTGTACCATCGTTCCTCAGTACAAAGAAATAAACTTCATACACAACAGCAAAATAATTATCAATGCACCCTGCTGCCCTAGTTGAGCAGCGACGTGTCACGCCCAACACCGTCGACCCCAACCAACACGTCAACACTGAACTGTAAACTGAGCGACTGCGCTCCCAAGACCCACCGCCAGGAGGCTCTAGCATCGACGGAACCTTGGAGACAGTTAGTTACACAGAGATGGAATTGTTTCGAGAATCTTCTGGGTTGCTTCTCCGAATGTTCTATGCCCATCCAGCGCGTGTTTTACACCCACGTGATTCCTAATCCCCCACCCTCTGGGGATGCCATATAAAGTGTCGTTAAGCCAAGTGAAGACCAATCTAGGGAATTGTTCTGTTTGGACTAGATGTGTAGCGTCCGAGCTATGGGACTTTGTTATAATGTAAACTAAATTCTTTTTCGGCTTAAATAATTTGACTTCTATTTAATTTTGTAAATTTATATATTTCTTTCAAAACTCCTTTTGGACATATTATTCTAACTTTTTGATCATATTCAAATGTTTGTTTCAAGTACCAGATATTTCGTTGGAAAATTTAAAGGATAGGTAACTAAATATTTTGCCAAGGGCTCTAAAGTGGAAATATACTTTTAAACATTCATGCAAAAGATGTTTTATTGTTTGGTAACTGTAATATTTTGCCAAAGGCTCTAAAGTGGAAATTTACTTTTAAACATTCATGCAAAAGATATTTTATTGTTTGTTAGCTTTGTAATATTTTACCAAGGGCTCTAAAGTGGAAATTACATCTTATTATTTGTTGTCAAGATAACTAATTCTTGAAATTAAAATAACAAAAGCATATTTATCATCTTTTTTAATTTTTGTATTCCTGACTTGCTCTCTTCATGGACCTTCTAAGTTATTGATGTATTTTTATAGTCAGTTAGGGAGGATGGCAATTGATCGTTCCAAATTTCCGCAACCAGATGGGTTTCGAGTCGCTGAATAACAATAATAATTATTTGTTCTCAGACCATTTTACTCTGTTCGTCTCGTGCGCCCCACTCTGTCTGTATTCCTTGAAATATTTGGCACCTTCAAGGAGGTTGTAAGACACCATTAAAACCATTCCTGACTTAGCCCTTTTGAAGTTTTTATTGCTGAATGGTATTCTTTTTCCACTTATTACAATGATTACATTTTTTCCAAATCTTATAAGTAATTTTTCCCGAGTAAATGTTTGAGGTATTATTTGTGTCCCTGTGTAAAGGTGTTTTAAAACAAACCCTGTCAAACATGTTATGTTGGTATAATGCTATATCTAGCCACTAACATAGAGAAACAAAATCAATCACTTTTGTTTAAATGTTTAGGTGCAGAATTCATCAAATATTTAAATGCCAAGATTTTTCTTTATTCTTTAATAAATTCCCTGTTTCTCCTGACTTTTTAAGGTTTTCCCTGTCTGTAGCCACTGTGCGTGCCGTATTATTTTTAAAGTTTAATTTTTTGTTCCAATTCCTACTAAAGACCTTCTTGGTATTTTTTTTTGTTAATTGTTTGTCTTGAAACTGAGTTGTCAGTAAGGCGTCTTTAGAGTTGTTTGATATGGGGAGAAATCCCCAAGTGTTTTTCCACAGAAAACGATACTGTAGCCTTTTTAATGTTAATTGCATGTGTCTTGATGTGAATCAGCTGAATGTGCTTTTATTATTTTAATTTCAAGAATTAGGCCTAGTTATCTTGGCAACAAATAACAAGATGTGTGATCATTCTTTCTCTTTCATAAGGCAGTTTTCACAATTCGGGATAGTATATTAATTTAATTATCTTCCAAATAAGTGTCATTTAACCACATAGAAAAATTCCTATTTAAAAGAGATTTTAAGTAATATTCAAGCCTATGTTAAAATTATATTAATTTTGTATCCATACTTAAGGGGGAGCCCCCATATCTTCTATTTTGTTTCAATTCCGCTACGCTTCGTGCGTGTAGAAAACTTAAATTCCATTCCCCCCTCTGTTTAACTCCCTTGTGTACAGCTGAGTCGCCCATTGGCGAAAATAGTTAAATCCACTTGAAATTATTTTTGGCTAGAGCCAAAAAACTTTTACAATTTTTCTCATTTAAGCTATCAATAAGAATCGTTTCTTAAAAAATAAGGAAAAATTCATTTTTTTATTTTACAAAATTTGTATAATATGGCATAAAAATTCCAATTTTTATTAAATAAAATTAAATGCGCTTGACTGGTTTTGCAACTGGACAAAGGATTAAGCTGATTTCGGAACTGGACTGACCACCATTTATATTTTCTACACTGTTGCAAAAACAGTTAAATCTTAAGTAATTTTTTGGACATTTAGTTACTTATTTAAAAAATACATCTTATACTCTTTTAAATTTATGTCGAATTCAAGTGAAAATAAAACAACAGACAGAAGAAAACATGATTGGCAAAACAAGTTTCATAAAAGTTTTTTTTAGTTCAATGAAAAGTAAAATTTTGAACATTTTTTAATATAACAGGAAATATAAATGTTTATGCAACAACCTCATGGTCATCTTCAGGGTTAATTTCCAAATCATGCAGGATATCTTCCTCATCAGTTCCTTCATCAGGCTGTGGTGAATCCAGTTGAAGAAAAACCTCGGTGTAAAAGTTGAGTTTGGGATCGTCTTGCCACTGTTCTCCATAGTGAAGAACTAGCAAAGAGCGCACATCATTTACTTTAGCAAGCTTGATTGGGACACCTCTTGGAACTTCTGGAATCCTTGCATCTGAGACTGTTTTGCCCTTCTTGACCAGGGATTTTGGTTCACCACATTCAAACCCATAAAATGGTTCGCCTTGAACCATCACAAGTTTCCTAGTCTTTGACCTTGAAAAAACAATCTTCTTTGATTTCTGGAATTGAAAGTGCCATTGACCCGGTTGTTTCAAAACTTCATCTCCATATAATTTCCAGTCCTGAACAGGGCAACCTTCTCCAAGATGTTCTATTGTACAGTGTTCCGCAATCACTGCGATATACCCATTTGGGTTGTCAATAACACTCTTTGCTCGAAACTGTCGTTCCAGGTTGCCAAACACTCTATCCGGCGGAATGAATGAGTGGCCCACGATAGGAAAGTACAAGATGATTTTCTTTATACTAATAGGAGCTTCCAGTAATAACCATCTGGCCAACATTGCAATCATGGTTTTGTTCTTATTTTGGCCACCACAGCCATCAGAGAAAAGTTTGACTGTGGTGACACCATCCAGTTCACATTGTGTGAGCCTGTGATGAACAGCTGAGGATATTTGGTTGGATCCTTTTGGCAAACTTGTTTTCAGTCCAAAGGTAGGTAAACGTGTTGGTCTTGTTTTGGGGAAATGTTGATACTCCTTCACATATAGTAAAATTGTAAAGGTAGAGTTGACGTTTGTAATAAGCGGCTTGGTCTGGTATTTTAGGGAGTACAAGATTCTTCTGGCAGTCATAGCTTATTACCAGTTCATCACCACCACATAGAAAAATTCCTATGTAAAAGATTATTATTATTATTATTATTAGCACCGCGTCTTACTACCCGTTCGGGCTATACGCACTTACGCTAATGTGTAATGGTTGGGTGATTGTGAGATGAAATGGAGGACCTACAGTTTAACGTAACCATGGTGGAGGCCTGGCATTCCCCACATTCACAATATGTTATGTAAAAGAGATTTTTAGTAATATTTAAACCTATGTTAAAATTATATTAATTTTGTACCCATACTTAAGGGGTAACCCCCATACCTTCTATTTTGTTTCAAATCCGCTACGCTTCGTGCGTGTAGAAAACTTAAATTCTATTTCCCCCTCTGTTAATTCCCTTGTGTACAGCTAGACATTTCGTCACCTGTAGAGTTGACTAACTGGCAGGTATACATTCTTTCCAAAAATAGATTCCGAGACAAAGAAAGTAGAGGGTTGGTTTCTTCATTCTTCTCGGCTAATGTTTGGAAGGCCGGGTTTGGGTTCTATCTCAAAATTATACATAGCTGTAGTAGTTTCCATTCAACATTATTTCAGTGTGTACACATGTATAATATAGTATATTAGATTTGTATTTCTAACTAAGGTGTAGGCCTAAAACCTTGATATTATGCATTAATTAATACAATAACTAATTATAATTGGAAGTTAATCGTTAAAATAAAAGGTCCTATAAATGAAAATGTGGGTAAATCTTTTAAATTGTTTTAATGATAATTCATAATAGACAAAATTATAACTACTTTGAATAAAAACCATTTATTTTTACATTAACATTATATACAAGAATTTTACTTATAATAATTTAAAATTAAGAAGGATTGTTTATTGGAAGTGCACCAAAATTCTTCTGACAAGGATGTAAAAAAATGTGATAACTATAAAGGTGAAAACCACCTCCCAATGCGTTTGGTTAGGTATACTATAATTCTTGTCGGAAAAACAGGTTTAGAAAATACAAATAAATACATAACAAAAAATTGTGGTCAAAGCTGATGGCATTTTACTTATTTATTATTTTAAAGATAGGCCTATTTATAATTTATATCGAAAGTTAAAGATGTAAATCACATTACTTGAGATATGATTAAATCAATGTAGTTTTACTAACGTTTGTGACAGTCATTTACTATTATTACGATCAAAACTATAGTATACTCAACCTAAAGACAATAAAAATATAAATTATATTAAGTAAAATTTTACAATACTTTACAAAACAATTGGGAAAAGTTAATACATTTTCATGTGTGTTTAATTCCCATAATACTTACAAAGTCCAGTCATTTAGCATTAGGGAAAGAACTATAAATAAAACCACTGACAAACTAAACACTTCTTTATTTATTAATAAACAAAAATCTTCTTAAAGTGTCTAATCTTTAAAATTATTTAAATTAATTATTGGAAGTTAGTGATTAACTAATGATGAAATGAAATATAACAATATAAGATTTCTTTAAAGGATTGAGTAATGTTTTTGGGGCTTCCTATTGTTTACAAGTATCAAACAATGGTACAATGTAAAAGTTAATTTAAAAAGTGGTTTTATATTAAAATTAAATAAATTTCATATAAAGTCACGTCAACGATATAAGTTGACAATAAAGATACAAATGTAAAGGTAAATAATATGGATACAATAGCTTTTTGTTAAAATTGCATATAATTAAAGCAAAGAGAGTTAGCTAAGACAGGGTTGTTACATTTCTATCCAGCCCTCCCCCCCTCCAAAAAAAACCACGTGGATTTTTATTAAAAATACCCATTTAAAAAACTTATTATATTTTGAATACAAAGCAATTGTCTAATTTTTTTAAAGTAGTTGGTCTATTTTCCTTTTAATATTTAAAATATGATTAACTACTTTAAATAAAAATGTAGATAGATTGGAAATGGAATTAAACATACTAACATAGGACTAGATCAAACTAATATTATTAAATATTTTAAAGAATACACATACAATTTAAATTTAAAACATTATTTTCTAAAAACCAAATTTTACTAACATGAATGCATGAAAGTTTTATTTTGAACTTTGTTAGCCAGTGTCTATTGTTTTAATTCCTTAAAAAAGTTTGATTTCTAAAATATAATATTATTGTTAGGGGTGGACGTTATTTTCTTTGTAAAGTAACAGTCTAGGCACTAATTAATATTTTTGAATGATTGGTTAAATCAGATAACATACATAATATCTTTAATCACACCACAACAATCCCAATAAAACCTAATATAGCCCAACTTATTTTTTAAATAGCCCGGATTTTAGCCTGAGCGAAGAGCTATTCATTGAGAATAGATTGGTTTGAATTTCTACAAAGTTAAACAATTATAAATAACAATTCTAGAATCATACTTGTGTTTGTGTGTGTGTATGATATTTGAACACACACGCACACATATACAAGGACACAAACATGTTTGGTTTGTAATATTCCTCCTGCCCACAATTTATAAGCGAAGGGTGTCCAAATTAATGTAGATACTCAATCGAGGTCGGTCATTTCCGGTTTTATACAATTAATATAAAGATTTAAACAAATCTCATCAAAGTAGGCATGTCTTTACTTACAACACCATACTTTTAAATTAGCAGGATGAATCTGGTTTAAAGTGTTTAGAGGTTTAAAAAAATAAATAAATGGTACAGTGCACCTTACAGACATTCCCGTAGGGGTTACTGACGACAAATTATGAAAATTTGTTTCCTAATTGTAATATACAATGGAAGTAAACCAATCTTGGTTAGTTACTAAATGAGAAAGTATGTAAGATTATGTCGTAACATACATTTTAATTTACGTGAAAATGTTTATAAAGTGATAGTTTTCCATTAATTTATCACAAAAAAAATACTGTCAAAAATGTTTCTAAGCAAAAATAAAATATTCAGTTATTTTAATATATATATACACACATATATATTGTAGTTCTGATAATTTATAAATGACAGCCTATTAACATACAGCTCACAGCTGACTTCTGACAGTCAACATTTAGGTATATACCTACATTTTGACCGTCAGAAGTGACAGCTGCTAAACACATGTTTTTTCAGATCATATGGTTCGGCGTAGGGATACATAATTTGGTCTGGTAACTTTTCAAAGCTGTCAACCAGCACCAAAGAAGCCATGGTGCCACTTGTAGAAAATTTGAGTGTTTCCTCAAATTGATCGAAGCTACACCACCAAAAAGACTAATGCAGAATTTCTCTGTTTGTTCTTCCTTGGGTTATATACTCGTGTGTGTGTATATATATATATATATATAATACCCAATATATGTATATATAGGCCAGTGGCACACCCAATAGAGGGAAAACTGGGAATTGGTCTCCCCCAAGACTCAATACTAGTTAAATAAATACATTAATTATGTGATTGTTAAAATAAAGAGCATTAAAGATTTGTCGAGTGCATAAGATACCTTTTAAATCCAGGTTTACGATTTATATTTCAAAAGAGATAAATGCTCTACACATTAAAATAATCCCTGAATTTCCTATTGAAGAAAGCAAATTCATACTAGATTTGATACATTGTATGCAAGGCCAAAGCCAGTTAAATATTTAATTAAAACCACCTTATTTACTGTTTAAAAATAACAAAAATAAATACAAGGAACGATCTATATCTACTAGTATTGTGATTGTCAAAAAAATCTAACTCGAAATTTCGTTAAATGTCAACGTTTAATGACCCTCTGAAACCAAAAACATGGTTTCCGCAATGCCGTCTGGCTGTCCGTAACTTTTCCCTTAGTACCCCTTTTATATACTCAAACCTTATTTTTAACTTATTACATAACCCTTATAAATTAATTTGATTTAATTTTACCCTTTAAAATCTTTTTAGTTACCCTAAACTATTCTCCTGGGCAAAGCTGTACTACATGCTAGTAATGTATAAAAAACAAAAATGAGTTTAGGTAGGTGTTCAGAAAAATCTAAGCCCCTTCGAGATAGGATGAAAAATTGAAATTTTGAAGATCGTTAGAAGGACCACCTCATTTAACAAGGAAAATTTACGAAATGAGGAATTTCAAAATTGGGCTCCAGGACTTGGGGGAGGGAGTCAAATTAAGAAAGCCGTTTTAACTGAGGTATAAAATTGAAATTTGGGGAAAAGGTAGGGGGACTACTTTAGAGAATAAGATAAGTGTTAACATTTCAACTTTATGAGTGAACGCTGAACGTGAAGTTTAAATTATGATTGCCATAGTTAGCTTGGTATTGTACAAGGAGGAATTATATAAATGCTAACAGCCGGATGTTGAACGTCCTAATTTGAATAGTTTGATATAGTACAAAGAATGGATCAGCCTGCTAGTAAATTATACATGTGAGATGATTTCACCCTAAACCATTATTTGAAATAAGTCTCTTCTTTAGCCCCCTCCCCAGCAAACACAATATAATATTTAGTCACAAAAGAATGTCTAGCTATCTGGACAGTTATTATGTTATGGTCAGATAAATAAATCAAACGTTGAAGAATGACGTTCATGTAGTGGCATAAAAAAATACTTTGCTTAAGTAATATTTGTTTAAAATAAATTAATAAAAATTTACAGCATTTGTCAAAACAAAAACAGTATGTTACATAAAACATATTTGTAGTTGTCAACACAAAATTGATATTTCAAATACATAAGAATGCACACAAGTTTGCAAAACAATAAATTAAAAAGGGGAATTGGTCATAAATGTTAACACTAAGTCAATATATTTTTAAAAAATCCCGTAGCTTATGGAAACAGCCGTTATTTAAAAAAATGTTCCTCACTGATTTAATACCCTTTACATTAGCCCTAATCTTTAGTTTACTTTTTTAAATCACCATAAATATTTGTATTTACCTAATGAGTTTATAGGAATAAAATATTAAAGAATCTCTTGGAAATAAACAAACACAATATTTCTATTGACAATATTTATTTGACATATTTTCTAATCAAAAGAGGAGTGGTGATTTTACGCTCAAAGCTCCTCAATGTTGTAATGATATCGATTTTTCCTGTCTTTTTAATATTCGAGATCATATTTTAAAGTAAATATATTAATATTTCTTCTTTTCAGTTAATATAAAGTAAACTCATCTTTTCTAGACTACGGCCATGTTTCTTTTCTTTTATTTTAACTGCACGTGTCAGAAGCATCCTTTTTGTTTCCGGGTTGTAATACGCAGTAAATAAATAGCAGGTGCAGAGTAACGCGTCTGTTTTCTTAAATGCGCGCTAATTAAAAACTAACCCCATTGGTCGATGGAAAGAAAGCAAGGAGTGGTCTGGGTTCGAGGGTGTGAACTACGGGGTTCACACTCCTCGACTCAAGAAGACGCTAGCTTTGTGGACAGGTCATCCTACTCTTTTTCGGGAGACGAGAGAGATGTGTAATACAAAACAGCATGAATCTCGTATAGTTTGATAATGTTAGCTTGGTTGTGTTTGGAGTCACGGCCAAGGTGTTTTTACCTAAATGATTTGCATTATTCTTTTTCAAACAACAGTGATTTGTAATACATTATACCATTAAAGTTTATACAAAAGTATCTATTTTCGAAAACATTTATTTGTAATATATAAAATCTCCAAACCAAAGTGAAGTAAGTACATTACAATGGCACCCAACGTGAAGGCATTCAGGCAGAACGTAACAAATGACGTCTAGATAAGGGGCATCCAGCTTCAGTCTTTTACAATGTGTTGATCCGTGTAAAGTTTTTTTTAATGAGAAAAACAATATGCAGATTTAAAAAATTCATACAAGTTAGCACAAATAGCTATTTGGCATTTTAGTAAGGTTTTCCCTGGCTCCTATAATGATCACAACACCCTAGATAAGGTCCTGCTAGACGTTCTTCGACTTTAGTTTTTAGCTCATTGCCTTACTAACCGTTCGGACTATACAAATTTACTCCCGTTAATAGGATAGGGGTTATGAAGGTAGAATGTAGGTGAAATGTACCTGTAGCTGCATATAGAAATAAAAGAATAACATTTAGAAAAACTATTTAGAGAATGACCGGCTGCGAATTGAACCCCGATCTTCCCGTTGCCAGTAGGCTAGACTAAATGAGCGTTGCATTTAGTTTACGTGCTCACTAGTGCAGCCATGAATGATTTTAGTTGACATTTTTATTCCTATTCTAGAACAATATTTTGGTTTTGTGTTTGTGGCGCTATCTTTATACTTTAGCATTCAATCATATAATAATGCTAGCAGTTTGGTCGACTTCACTGGTCTTGAAGTAAAGTGTTCCTCTCAAGGCCCGGTGTTCATCGGTTAAAACCCCGCTGGGGTCAAAGTATTTCTTTCGATTGATAACAATTCATAGCATAACTTCTTTTGGAGGGAAAGTATAGGCATCGGTCCCATGTCATTGTGGTATATAAGATAAACCTGTAAGGTTTGTGAAAATACCTTTCCCGGCAAAATTGTTAGGCCCTTTCGATCTCACTCATAGAAATTCTTGTGTGCTTATATAAGCCAAACCAATTATTGTAATTAATCCGGCCCTGCTACTATGCATATGTGTTATACACATTTTAATTATAATAACGGAATAGAGCTAAGGAAAATATATATTTATAGTAGCGTATCCACATTTGCGTGAAGGAAGCGTGTATAAACACTTAGGGAAGAACAGTCCTCGTTCCGCGTGGCTGAGATTTGAACCCAGAACTTTCAGCTACGAGCAAACCAAACATGATCCTGAAACTTACCTCGCGCACCCAACTATTCAGATCTATTGAATAACTGTTCGATAAAATATATCTTTAAAATATGTATTAGTGTTGTTATTTATGAAAACATTTTCTTACGAACTTAATAGTTCCTACGTTGCATGAAATAAACAATTAATATTTTTAATCAAAAGTTATAAATGAAAAAATATGGCTTTATTATTACTATTTATTAAACTATTAGGAGTGAAGATGTATATATTGTTAGCTAATCTAAATACCTGTTTCATATTCGATATACATACAATTTAAATTTTAACACTTACCGACGAATAGCTATTTCATTTATTTGTTTGGATTTTTGTACTTTATAGGGTGGTGGTTTTTTGTTCCCCATGGGCACTGTTTTAATTATGTTGTTGTTATTATTATTATTATTATTATTATTATTATTATTATTATTATTATTAGCACTACGTTCGGGTTATACACACTTACGCTAATGTGCAATGGTAGGGTGATTGTGAGATCAAATGAAGGACCTACAGTTTAACGTGGAATCCAAACCACTGTGGAGGCCTGGCATTCTACACATTCACAAGTTGTGATTAATATACGTCTTGTCAGAGTTGAAGGAAGGGTTTGGCAATAAGATAAATCTGTGTTGGGACCGAGGATTGAACCCCGGACCCCTATCACAGAAATCTCAAACTAGTTTACTTAGTGAAACTTGGTAAATTTTTTTGAAACTATCACAAATATATTAACACCAAAAAAAAAACTATTCGGATATGGACTAAATATATGAAATAATACTACTTAAAATGTATTACATTTTTAGAGTAAAAAACAAACAAAAACATTAAAACTATTCTCACTGACGAATGTCTATTAGAAAACCAGTTTGGGACGTCAGTTGCAACATACCCTCATGGAACGGTGAGGGGAGCTAGCGGGTCGTTGAGCGGTGGAGGAAATGGCTTCAAGAGACACTCACAGCAACTGGCCGGTTAGACTCAAATTTAAAAACAACGATATTCTCTTCTAAAAAATACAACACTTGATGTGCTGGTTCAGAAAACTGTTCAGGTGAAAAGATATTCAATTATGGAGGGTGTGAAATAATAGTTGTTTATATATTTTCTTAAGTTTATTTTTAATCAATAAATATTTTTTTTAAATACGACCCTTGTTCAAATTATTAATTAAAATACAGATTTTGATTTTTTTTTAAATATCTAAAATATTCAGGAAATAGCCAAAAAGACATATTTTTTGGAAACAGAGACATAAAATTTTTGAAAAGGTATTTTGGGCGTAATCATGGAAGAAAAATCATAAAAATTATTTTAAAACGTTGAAGTTCAATATTTTATATCTTTTTAATGGCTGGATTTACAGAAACCAGATAAATTTTGTTGTAACAAACAACCTTTATTTTAATAGGAGAAACATTTACAAATCTATTAAATAATAACTGCCATCAGATTTAAGGAGGTTAGTAGTAGAAGTATTTGAGATATTTGGTGGGAGTTCCCCCTTAATAACAATTACTCTCTCTAAAAAAAAATACTGACACATAAATTTGCGGCCGTGTAAATTTTGAAAATAATGTTAGTACTAGAAATATTATATCCTAAATATTTTAATAACCATTATATACATTATTTAAAACAAATTAAAGTTATTAAAATAATATTTAATTTATCAGAGGTTTCCACTCTTGGGGCTACAGCATGTTTCAGGTGGGATCCCAATGCTTGTTGAGGCTATAGTTCTATGTTTAATTTTTAATTGATACTGTATAAGGCTTATAGGAAGGTGAACATTTTCGTACGAAAATTTTACTGGTGTTAGGACGAGATTTGCTGCCAGAATAACTCCCAAAATACTCGCCAAGCAGGTTGATTATCTTCTGAAATCTTATAGTTGCATTCGTATACAATTATAAGATATACAATTTAAGATAATTAAAGCAATCATGGGTGACAAGTGTTCTAAACGACAAATTTGTTTGGTTTGTCAATGTGGTAGGTAAGTCGGGATTAGAGTCATGACAGGGTCCAATGGGAGTGATATTTCCTTAGAGATTATCTCCTTTCCCTCCAAGCAAATAAGGGTGCATTTCCACAAATTTGATTTACCTATTAGTGTAACAAATGTGGTGAGCCCAGGTGAATTGTAGGGCACAGTAGAAAATCTAGGATTTGTACGCTTGCAGGTTATTAAGAAGTCGTAATGGCTTAAGACACAAAGATTGAGATCAAACCCTTTAAAAGGCTGGAAACAAGTGATCAACAGTAAATAATATTCATCTCTAACCCAAAGAATAGCATTTTACCAATATATATTAATTAAATTTAAAAGTTTTTATTCTTAAAACAAGCAAACCTTTTATTTTAAAATTGCATCATCTTCTTCCACTCATCAGCGCTGCTGTTCTTTACTTGTTCTGGTGACTTCTGATTCTGATAAGTTTATCTTGGTTAAGCTATTTTGATTGTTTTTTTTCTCAATCTATTCAATTATTTACCATAGGTATTCTATAAAATAATAATTAATAAAACAGCACAAATTAAATTAATTTAATTACTACAGGCCAATATAAGAAACTCAGTGGTCGCAACATAACAAGTAAACAAAAAAAGTGTTTGATATGCAAATAATTGACCAAAAGCATTAAAACCACAGTCATTCTCTAACATATACTAAAATTTGTTCTTAGCATATAAATGAAAATATACTTATGGTTCTTTTAAATCTCCCTAAATTTGGTCAGGTAGGGGCCTTAATTGAACCACTAGTATTTCATTAACAGGTTATTAATAATACTGGAAGGATCTTTAAAAAATATTATATTCATAAGCTTAATTCTAGAGTAAAATAAATCACACACCAAATAAACTTGTTGGTGAAATGCCTTATTTTCTACTAATGTAATCTACATGATTACATAAATGTGGAGGGTATGGAGAAAGTAAAATTCACAGAAAATATATCTACAATCTATATTAGACTACTTCCATTTTATGAATGCAATCTAATTTTAAAGTATACTTTTATTGAATTGAAACTTTTGGGGTTTAGAATGCTTGAGCTTAGGGTCACGCCAAAACCCGTTCCAATAAGGCTTCCAAAATATCGATGTGAATATAATTCACACCAAACCCTGTGTCAATAGGCCACTCACAAAACACTATTTCATTAAGGCTCACACAAAACTTCATGTCAATAAGACTCACACAAAAACTCGTGTCATTAATACTCACACAAAACCCCTTGCCAATAAGACTAACAAACCCCCATTTCATTAAGGTTCTAAACACAAAACTTCGTGTCAATAAGCCCACAAAACCCCTTGCCATTAAGACTAACAAACCCCCATTTCATTAAGGTTCTAAACACAAAACTTCGTGTCAATAAGACTCTCTCAAATCCCCGTTTCAATAAAGCTAGCACAAAACCATTATACCCATTATTTTGGCTCCAGCCACGTCCCATGTCAGAAGCAATGGGGCAGCAAACTTGTTCATGTAATATATGTAAATTACACATAATATTATATATTATATAGGCCTTCATAATATACAAATATATATAATATGCAGGAGCGGATTTACACTATAGGCCCCGGTCTAGGACAACTGGGCGCTAAAATAAAACTATTTTTTTAATTGATTTGTTAACTTATGCAATTTTTTTAGAATAAAAAATGCACAATTTTTTCATATTTTTTTCAATTAAAATTAAAAAGTGATGGATAAAAACTAAAAATGAACCTTTTTTAATTAATCATATATTTTTCTTGGAGTATTTAAAAAAATAATCTTAGTAGAGGAAACTTAATTAATTTATATTATAAAGTTAGTCTATTTTATATAGTAAAATTTATAAAAAAAACTCCACAAAAAATGAAAAATAAGAATTGTGCGCAAAATAAACCAATAAAGAGGAATAATAAGTAGCATTTATGTGCATTCCTATGTAAAAATTAAAATAATATCGCTGATATTATAATACCTTCAAGCTATGACTTATTTCTGGTGCAGGTGCGACGAGATTTGG
>CABEEJ010005598.1:34013-48304 GCA_901482245.1 Timema douglasi | reverse complement strand
TTGTCTCAATGTCCTTCTACCCTGACGATATTGGCCACCAGGTCATTGTCTCAATGTCCTTCTCCTCTGACGATATCGGCCACCAGCTCACTATTCTTAACTTCAGCCAAAGTCGTCCGATCAAGTATCCAGGGGAGTAATGATGTTGTTTGAAATATATCACCCACATTATGTTGCCTTGGGACGGAGAGAACTGACAACTACAAATAATCAGGTGACGTCATTTTCCCGAAAGGTTAAACCAATAAACCTCCAATACGCCCTTTACTTTATAGGGTTGTAGGTTGAGTGCTAAATGATCATTCAAAACTTAGATATTTCATTTTCATTTCACATGTCATCCTGATCGCTTGAAATTAAATCTCAACTTTATGGCTATCTTTCTGTCGTAAAGAGAACACGTTGATATTGATTGTCAGTATAAAATTAATTATAATCTTACAAAACTTGGCTCTTGAACTAGTTAAACCGTTACCTGCAGCTCACAAATCATACATCTTTATTACACACCGATTACGGTCAATTTTGTAAAAGTGACTTCCTCGTACATATTTTTCCGGCCGCAAGGTTTTTTCAGACTGTTAAATTAAAGTTCGTAAATAGTGCGTGCAGTGGTGCTCCTTTTGTGGAAGCGTCGGCGGAACTCAATAAACAACGAATTTTAGAACAAGACGTTAGAGTGTCTTACGTGAAAACACGTCGCTTCGATACTCGAAACTTTAACACTATTTACCAGAGATAAATATATTCGGCCCACTTTTCGTAGAAAAGGCCTTTCAAAATATAAAAAAAAAATTGTTGCTGCCATAATTGACAACTCTTTACTAGAGTTATTTAAAAGGTATTGATTATATTTAGTAAAACTAATGTCTGCAGATTACCTGACGTCACGTAAGCATGTAAACACGTGAAATTAGACAGTAACTTTAAAAGGTGTCAGATAGGACCGGTAACTGCTTTTGGTAAGCCAAGTGTTTGAACATGAACAGTTATATTTCGTTTATTATTATTATTATTCAAGAGTACGTTTAGTACCAAGTTTAATAAAAACTTAACATAATTAATAAGGGTAGAAAGATATTTTTGAAAAAATGCACCCGGATTAACGAGGAAATGTTAATCAGTTGAGGTTAGAAACTCAGCCTCTCAGTCACCGTCAATAGACTATTAGACTATTACTTTTTATCGTCACGTATTACTACCTGTTCTGGCTAAACACATTTATGATCATTACTTTAGTGGGGTAGGGATCAGGACAGAACCATTTTAGAGGTATTCTAACCGCATTTTCATTGAAGGAGAGTGGTAAACCAGTCAGGAAAAACCATCTTCAGTATACCCTACTGGGATTCGAACCCCGATCTCCCCGTCATCAGCAGGCCAGTTTAACACGAGAGTGATGCAGTTAGACCTTTCGGCCACTGAAGCGGGCAACTATATTCCAAGATTAACGTTTTAGACCGCGTGACCACCGGTATGGGTGCCGCATATCTTCCACTCAGAGTAATCAGGGGCGCAATGCGTGAAGTATTTGTACTCGAAACGAGCAAGATAATCTACAAATTATTTCCCACTTGAATAAGGATGATAATTTTAAAGTATTCTAGAAAATAGGTAGATGCTTCTCCTTCCTATCAACCTAATAGTTTGCACCTCGTTCAAGCATACGAGACGTGTAAAAAAAACAAGTCCTATCCGAGTGCTCCTGGTGTGATTTTCCCCCATTCTGGGTATTATGTGATCGGAAACCGGTTCAAAGTCAACACTTGACTGCCTGTCATTTTCACGGTTCGCACAAAAAACAATAATTACAAAATATAGTGTTTTATAACATTCACTCTTGTATGCTCTCTACGTAGCCTTTATGTTCTTTTGTATGGTGTTTTGCTATATTCACTCTCTACATAACGTGTATGATTTGTGGTATGGTGTTTGACCACATTCATCTCTACCTAGCGTTTTTAATCTATTATATAAGGTTTGACTACATTCATTCTCTACCTAGCGTGTTTAATCTATTATATAAGGTTTGACTACATTCATTCTCTACCTAGCGTGTTTAATCTATTATATAAGGTTTGACTACATTCATTCTCTACCTAGCGTGTTTAATCTATTATATAAGGTTTGACTACATTCATTCTCTACCTAGCGTGTTTAATCTATTATATAAGGTTTGACTACATTCATTCTCTTCCTAGCGTTTTTAATCTTATTATATAAGGTTTGACTACATTCATTCTCTACCTAGCGTGTTTAATCTATTATATAAGGTTTGACTACATTCATTCTCTACCTAACGTGTATGATCTGTTGTATCATGTTTGACTCCATTCATTCTCTACCTAACGTGTATCCCGCGGTCTGCCAAGTGGAACAACAAAGCTGTGCACACGAACATAGATTATTGTAAATAAGGCAATGCGCAGTGATTGCCCGTGTCGTTAAAATACTATAAAACTAGGAATATTCAACTTAAGGTGAAGATTGCATGAGATTTTTTTTTATATATATCAAAACATAACTACCAGATGGCATGTTGCGCCTAAAGCACGAAAGAATAAATTGACATTTTGATTTTAGGTTTGACATTGAAGGTCGAGGTTCAAATCTGGGTCGGGTGTACTGGTGTTAGATTGGTTTACACATGTGATTTATCCTTATCATTTATCCCATCCCCTACCCGCAATAATTTAGGAATGATTCCTTAAAACTACCCTTATATTAAAATATGATATTAAAACCTTTTGTTAAGATTCACAAAATAATGCGTATGCTACAATAAAAAAATTGATATAATTTTTTTTTTACTACCGCGACTTATTACCCGTCCTAGATTAACGCATTTGAATTACGGTAGGAGTTAAGGAAGGTAACATTGACGGTAATATACCCGCATTTGCGAGTAGAGGACGGGAGACCATTAAGGCTAAACCACTCTCAATACATCTGACCATCTACTCAGACCACCAAACAATGTCACCAGAAATCCATATAAGCTGAGCCTGTCATTTAGTCTGTGTGCCCACCGATACGAGTATAACTTAATATGTTATCACTATTATTTGTGTAGAGCTTGGCGTGAATTTTGACAGAAACATTAACATTGACCATTCAACTATAACGTAAGCAAACTGTAATATTTCGGTGATAAGTAGAATCCATACATAGATAGTAAATTATTTTAACCCCTCAACCAATAATAAGGTCCTCCTCCTATCCCTTCTCTCAGGTGGAGTGGAGGGGCATGGAATTAAACTACTTTTATTTTTCTTTATTTTTTTCCTTAGAAAGAAAACATTTATTATGAGTGTGTTAGTGTTTCCAACTCTCAAGCATCAGAGACCAAAATTAAACAACTGTTAGTCGACAAACTCCAGGGCAGACAGAGAGAGACCAGACATCGGAGGATGGAGCTAACCACTCGACCCAACCAGAATAAAGTGGGCCACAAAGCTCCCTCTACTACTCTAAATAAATAAACAAAAAACATTCCATACACTCAGGAGTTTTAAAAAAAAACTTTCTATATATCCGTTTGTTCAAAATTGTACTAAAAATCCATATAATATATGGCAATGCGGCGATACACTAAAGGGAGATAGGGAGTGCTTGAACTAAATATTTAATATATCTTAATCTGAGCCCATGACTTGGTGGTTAGGTTGGTCGGTTACAATTCCTTGAACTGCTGGATCGATTCCCGGTGATATTAACCAACTATCGAATTAGTAAATGCCTTCACCTTTCGTAACACTGAGATAGGCATAAGCCGGTCTGTTTTAACAATGATGGGTAGGGTTGGGCTCAAATCAAGGAAGGGTGGTCCGAGGGTTTTTCTACCCTAAATGGTATCCCATCCACTCTTTTCCTACACAGTTTTTTAAAATTTAGGGATGCACCATTTATAACAGCAAAACCAGACAGCTACAAACAAACGAAAAACCAATCTTGGTGAGCGTTTGAAATTTATTGGCTGCGTATAAAGACGCACGTATACCCCAATTAATTTATTTTATAAAAATATAATTTGTGCATCGCATCTTACTTCCCACTCTGGCAATCATATTTATTTATTTTTAGCACCGCGTTTTACTACCCATTCGGGTTACCGTACCGCCTATGTACTAATTATGCTAATACGGTAGGGATTAGAAAGGTTAAAAAAAAGGAAGTGTACCCTCATTTGCGTGGTGGTAGAGTGGAAAAACCACCCTCAGTACACCTGACTAGGATTCAAACCCCGATCTCCCCGTCATAGGCAATCAAATCTAATGCGAGAGTGACCATGTCGTCACCGAAGATACCCAAGAATTAATTATCTACCTTGGACACCATCTGAAGTTGAACCAGGATCTTTTGGAATTTTGCGGTAGGATTCTGATAGTAAGAACCTTCTTGGACACACATTTATAAGGAAGATAAGGTGCCTGCTATTAGAACCATACTAATAGTTAACCTCCTTAACCACGCGATGATACAAAGGAAACTATGCAACCTTAAGTCTACTTTAAAATATATATATTTCTAGTTTATAAGCTCATTTATCCTTAAATATTACAAAACTGATCTGTTCTGAATATAAACCTACATCTTAGCACATTCTCTCCATTTTATGGCTTGTTCAGTTTCGTGAGATTCCGCGCGACTTTTCCGAACGTATCCGTCCCACGTGAAGTTGTGTGTTTATCGCTCAACTTAAGACAAGTTACAGAATAAAGGTATGGGGGGATTATTTTTACTATCAATGACATGGTTTGAATATCTTTAGTGGCTATTAATTTAATTGCATATTTAAGATTTAGCTATGCAGACCTCTTGTCAAACGTGTTTATTCTGAACACATGTATTTACATCACTATGGTTAATTTACACTTGACTTAAATTTTGTATTATTCGAATTGATTGAATGTTGAACATATTGAACAAAATACTTAATTGTATATCAAAAATAATTTACTGAGCGTACCCGGTCTTTTGATGAATTGTTAACTCATTCAGGTGGCTCTTGTTCGGACCCTGGTTGGAGACTAATTTGTGACTTTATCAGGAAAACCATGATCATGAGAAGATAATTTCGAGGGTGTGAAATGACTAAGAAAGACAGTTATAAATAAAATAATTCTTTATCGTCTCAAAATTAAAAGCACGAAAGCCGAACTGACTCACGTCGGCCATAAAATACTCGTATTTATTTACATCCACTGTAGCTTCCTCACTCCAAATAATGGACGGGAAATTGGAAAACGCACCACAGACATGTTCCCGACGTCTCCTTAATCAAGTTCCGAATCGTTAATGACGGTAACTTTCTCAGCTGACGCGTGAAGTGTGAAATGTGTATCACTGGGACAGCTCTCGTGTGTGTGTGTTTTTCTATTAACCGTGTCTCACTAATCCCGTTCGGGCTATATATAATACGTTAATGAGTTAAGGAGGGAAAAGGAATAATTTAGAATACATTTATAAGCATTTGCAGGGATACGAGCGGAAAACAATTTAAGAAAAACATCCTCAATACTCTAGCCTGGGATTACCTGTTTCCGGCAAACCAGACTAAATGAGTCCGACATTTAGACCCCCAGGCCGACCACTTCCGTTAAGGTCGCGTTTGGGTTGATTAGCTTAATTTTCATATTTAAATTGATCGACGAGTATTAATATTGACAGTAATTTTATAAACGGGAAACTCTACCTTAAGATAATACTATTCTATTAAATGACACCCTGCACCGTTGTTCACATGATCTAAGGAGTTGGGCTTAGCAATGGGCTGAATCGCGATTTGAATATCGGTTGGGTTGAGTTTTTACATTTGCCGTGGGTTTTTCCTCCAGGTTGAAGTTAAATTTAAATCACCCTCTTTATCCCTGCCACTGAGGTTAAGGCGGTAATAATCATCAGGTTAAATAAACATACTAATACTAATACAAATAATAAAAGATAAAACTTGAATACCTAGGTGGTGCTATAATACGTACTTCTTGTATTCAGGTTAATTGATGGCATAACCCTGTTTGTTATTCTTTCATCGGTAAAGCTATATATACAGGGTGTTCGGAAACTCGTAGCCCAAACTGCACATATAGCTTGTTTGAACCAAAAATTAATATAAATTCCTTTACACCAACATCCGGAAAACTACGTTAATACCATTAAATTGTGTTCAAAGTCTCAATGTACAGCGCCGGGAGAGCAAAGCTGTGCAAACATGCGTGTACAACAGGTTGCGTAGGAGTTAGGCGCACGGCACTGCACACATCTTGGAGCATGGCAGCAGAACATACAATTAATAGTTAACAACACACCGGTCCATCTAGAAATACGAATACGTTCTGAGGGTCATTTTTAACGGTCCTCCATCACAGAAAGTGCCGCGCGCCTAGCTCATATGCAACCTGTTGTACACACATGCTTGACAGCTTCGCTCTCCCGGCGCTGTACGCCGAAACTTTGAACACGATTTAAAGGTATTAGCGTAGTTTCCAGGATGTAAGTGTAAAGGAATTTATATTAATTTTTGGTTCAAACACGCTATATGTGCAGTTTGGGATATGATTTTCCGAACACACTGTATATATCACGTGTTGCTTAAACGTTCCACATATAGCTCATCTACGGTGGGAGTGTGACAGCTAGCAGAAGGTTCTTTATTACAAACCCAGGCCACCACCGTGGTTCGGATTCCACGTTAAACTGTAGGTCCTCCATTTCATCTCACAATCACTCTATCATTACACATTAGCGTAAGTACGTATAACCTGAACGGGTAGTAAGACTTGGTGCTAATAATAATAATAATAATTTATTACAAACATTGGCTGGACGTCATTAACCTATTGGAAACTAATTTTTTATTTGCTTAGTAAAACTATAATATCAATAAAAAGTTTTATCAAACGCTTCTAAAATAATACTTCTAGCCAATGTCTGCAATAAAGATGTTACTTACCTGCATTCCTACTGTTGATGAGCTACACTAGCGTCCGGGATCTATTTATTATACTGTAGCTCTAACCACTTGTACACTACCTCTTGACGCTCTATATATCTGAGGTCGTCAACCTCGACTCGAGTAGGAACTAGGGACTATAAGATGTTAGACGCTAAATTAAGTTTTTCCCGGAAAATGTCCCACCTATTTGAATTGAAGGAATGTAATCTATATAATCCCATGTTTTAAAGGGTACACTTAATTTTTAATAATGTATCCTCAAGGACGTCAACACCAGAAACATTATCGAATGAGCTACAGTAAAACAATAGCAACGATTCTAGTTCTCTCCTCATATTCGCGTATCGAGTACAGCAAGAATGCGTCGCTAGAGTCGGGTTTCACGTTGTACGCATATGTACTAATTACGCTAATTAATTAGGGATGAGACCCGCTTCGGTGGTCGCGTGGTCTAACACGCTAATCTCTTGTTAGAATAGACTGCCGAAGTCGGGGAGATCGGGGTTCGATCCCGGTCGGGTACACTGAGGGAGGTTTTTTCCTAAATTGTTTTCCACTCTACCTCCATGCAAATGCTGGTGCATTTCCTCTAAATCGAGCCTTCCTAATCCCTAACACATTAGTGTAATTAATACATAGGCGTATAACCTGAACGGGTAATAAGAAGATGGTGACCTGGCGGTCTAGGGGTAAAGGTGTCAGACTTCTGTGCTGGCGGCCGGGGTTCAATCCCAGGTCCCGGCACAGATTTATCTGATTACCAAACCCTTCCTTCACCTCTGACAAGACATCTTGTGAATGTGGGGAATGCCAGGCCTCCACCGTGGTTCGGATTCCACGTTAAACTGTAAGTCCTCCATTTCATCTCACAATCACCTTACCATTTCACATTAGCGTAAGTGCGTATAACCCGAATGGGTAGTAAGACGTGGTGCTAATAATAATAATAAGAAGAAGAAGATGTGTTTAACAAATAGAGATGAGGGAGGTTTAATTATAGGAAGTGTACTGGCATTTGATTGGAGGGAGGGGGGAAAACCACCTTCAGTACATCTGATCGGGATTCGAACCCAGTCGGCAGTCTAATTTAACACGATAGTGAGGCCTTAGACCATGCGGCCACCGAAGCAGGTTCCCAGGGATGTTATACGCATACATCTCCTCCCCCCGTGGTTCACTTATCTGAAATTAATTGAAATTTTCCTATTGATAATTTACCGGACATTTATTTTAAATCTATTGGATGGACCCTTCAAGGGGAGGAGGAAGGTGGTAGTAGCTCAGCGCTAGTGTTTCTGCCTAAGAGCAGAGTTGTAAAATAACATTACAAACGTTTGGCGAAGCATCAATAGTTTTGTCTTGGTAAGAAAATGTCCGAGATATTTTTATAGGGTCTCAAAGAATTATATAAAAAAAAAGTCCGACGTATCTATAAATTTCACAAGCTCGCTGCCGGTAGTTTTCTTTCTTTCGAAAATAGAGTCGAGATAAACAAGAAGCGAGGAAATTCTTTTGTAAGTTTTCCATTCATGAAAACAAAAGTTATCTGTTCTCAAGACCTGGACCCTGAAGCTATAAAAATAAGGGGCTGGGGAGAAGAAAGAGGCAAATAAACTTTATAGACAGGAATGGTGTAACGGTATAAACTAAAAATCAAATGGTTTTTTTCTCAACTATTTGTTTTGGAAACGTCCTCGTGGAAGAGGTCGTTGCCAGGAGACTTACGCATGCGTACACNGGGGGAGGGGGGGGGGGGGGGGGGGGATGTAACGACGCGTAGACCTGATGGTGAGGTATATTTGGGATAGTAGAGGAAAACATTTCATCAGCAGGATTGATGGAGGAATGGGGAGGAACTTGAGGAAGAAATAACACGGGAATACGTTGTTTCTCAATGTTTCAACAGATGTAGGAAGTGAGAAAATAGGGCACGAACGGCCACTGGAACACTACAAGGATAGAGAACGCGTGCTAATTAATTTCCAAAAGTTAAAGAGTCAAAATATAGCTTGAATTTTTTGTAAGGCATCTTTGATCTAGAGAGCGATATATATTATATAGTAGCTAGTTTGGTCGCTTGTGTGTGTCGACTTGTGGCCAATCTAGTAGCACGTCACTAAACGTTGCCGAAGGTACACCTTGGGAGGTTGTCTACACGTCATGCCCGCAATAAGATGATGAGATAATAGTTATGTAGTTTTGAAACCAGGGGTGATCTTAAACCCAAGTCTAATCAGCCAAACCCTGGTGACCGTTGGGACAATTCCCCTTTCGGGAGAATACTTATGGTACCAGCCGGTAATCGAACCCGGGACCACTAAGGTAGTAGTAGCCAGGTGCACTAACCACTATACCACGGGGCAGGTCACCTTTCAGCGTAAACAGAGGTTGCACCATGTTGCAATAAAATCTGAACCCCCGTTATCATATGCAGGCGGGACAGAAAGTGTTGACGCATTTAATTTTACTATTTTAACTACTAAATGTTACACATTTTTATTAAAATAAAAACAAAAGATTGAAAATGTTCTACATACCCTTGAATTATTTATTTTTTAACAATGTACATAAGATGGCCACCGTTATATGCAATAACTTGTACGTGCGATGTAATTTGATGAATTTCTTCAACTTTCACCACTTCTCTATCATTAAGTTCCTAAATGGTTCTTAGGTGAGTCACGTAAACACGTCTCTTTAAAACTCCCCAGAAGAAAAAGTTTAGAGCTGTTAAGTGAGGTGATCGTGGTGGCCAGGCGATGTCTCCAAATCGTGAAATGAGGTGCTCAGGAAACATTTCTCGAAACACCTCCATTGATGTTGGGCTGTGTAGACCGTTTCCACATCTTGCTGGAACCACAGGTTGTTAATATCCATGCCTTTACGTTGCAGTTCCGGGTTCAGAAAGGTCGAACATCAACGGAAGTACTTTGCAGAATGGTATGAATCACACGTGTAAAACTACCCTCAGTCACCCGGCCAAGACTCGAACTTGTATCTCCCCGTCACATGCAATTCATGCTTATATGTCTTAGACCATGTGACCCTCGTTTCTCTTCGTGTGTGTGTTTATATATATATTTATATGGGGGGAGACGTGGACGCATCCAAATATACATATACATAAGTAATGCAAATAACACTGCTTTGAGTAATGAATTAACAAACTGTATTCTTTAAAAGAGGATAAATATTTGCTTGATAAAATAATATACTATTGTTTTGTTTTTTTAATATCTAGGGCGAAGTATAAAGAGAGATTAAGAATTTACCAATAGTAGCTTATTTCATTAAGTAAATATTTATTATCTTTTAAAAATTTAAGTTTATTAATTCATTATTCAAAACAGTTTTATTTGCTTTATACATTGTTTTAAAAAGTTGTAGATGGCATTTCATGGGCGTTGTTAATACTATTTTGTACGTTTTATTTACGTCTAATTGAAGCAATCCTAAGATTGACAAAAACAACCTTGGGCTTAGAGCTGGGCATAAACATCAATAAGATGGTTTAAACACATCTTCTAAGAGATCTTCTATCGAAAACACTGAAAAGCTCCACATCATGAATGCAAGCCTCATCTTCTCGGACAGAGCGAGCGAGGCCTTGGACTCGAGCCAATAGACAATTTTTATTTTTAAAAAAAACCTGGCTTAATTGCGCAAGTAAACAATGCTTGTCTGTTAAAACTAAAACAACGACTAAAAAAACGGTTGTTTTCGAAGGAGGTCTCAACAGAACGTAATATCTCCCGCACACGTAAGACCCGGCTAGACCGTACCTCCCCACTCATGGGCGGGCATCCTCGCACTCGAGGACGTGAGCAGGGCACTAATCTTGACCCTGAGGCCAAGTTTTTAATACCTTCCCCGTCTCGACGTACCGTGAAATTAATCAACCCGTGGCTATATCGCGTGATCGGGGAGGAAAGACTTCCATCAGAGCACCTCGGTTACCGATACTCTTTTTTCTCTCTCGATGTTTTCCATCTTAACCTCCGCCTGGGGTCGAGTTTTGTCGCAGATCAGGTTGCATTTACCTCGATTAACAGCTTAGTCAGCATTTCGGTGTAGCATTGTTAATATGTGATTGTGACCAAGCTGCATATTCAATCAAAGACGAGTTATCTTGGATTGTCCCTAATCAGTTTTATTCACCTTCACTTTCCAAACAAATTCTCCCAGGATGACGCTATTTAAATATCCGCATCATTGGTCGCATGGACCAAAGGCGTGGTGGACAACCCTATCGCCATGCCCTGTTGGCCATAAAAGTGTGACGAATTTGAGTTTTGCCAGCTCTCACAGTAAAATAAACTTTTTCCTCACCGCGTGTGGTGATTTGTACCTCGATATTTCCTGCATTGAATTCAGATATTCAACCAATGTTTCTGAAACGTGTCGGACAAAAGGATTGTCAAATTTAGCATTAAATTTCCTTATATTTTCAATTTGTGCGGTGTTCATTATTTGCGTGTGAGACAGTTGTAACTGAGTAGTTGTGCATATCTTGAATAAACTTGCTCAAACAGTGTGTGTTGTTTTAGAAGTTCGATTGAGCAACCTAATTTCTCCACTTTTACATGGCGTGGTGAATTTCACTTCTCACTCGCCACACCTGTGGCCACATTGAAAAATATGTTGCCCACCTCTAGTCTAAGTCTTCACTCTCTTTAATATACTCGTTTTTAGCACCGCGTCTCACTACCTGTTCAGGTTATACTCATATACACTAATTACACTAATCGGGTTGGGAATTAGGAAGGCTTAATTTAGAAGAAGTGCCCCCGCATTTGCGTGAAGGGGGAGTGAAAGACAATTTAGGAAAAACCACCTTCAGAGCACCCGACTGGGATCGAACCCCGATCTCTCAGTCTCCGGCAGTCCAATCCAACACGAGATTAACACGTTAGACCACGCGGTCACGGAAGCGGGTCTTAATATTTTTGATTGCTGGTAATGGAGATATCGGGGTTAGAATCTCAGTTGGGTGTAATGAGGACTTTTCCTCTAAAGAGTTTCTTACTCTCCCTTCAAGCAAACGAGGTCACATTTCCTAAAAAGTATACCTTTCTCATCCTTGACCCTAACAGTATGAATATGCACATATAGTTAGAAGTGGCGAACAAAATTAAATACAAATTAACTGTTGGCATAATTTTAGTAAAATTATTGTTTTAAGAAACTTGCTTGACTACTAATGCCAACATTAGGGACCTACATAAACGCAATGTGTGCATTATGCATTATTTAGTTGAGACCCACTTCTGAGGGTCGTCTTGTTTGCCAGAGACGCTGAGATCGGGGATCTAATCCCGGCCGTGTTGAGGTTGTTTTTGTAAATGGCTTTCCATTCTAACTTCTCCCCCCTCCCCCCTCTATCCCCCTCCCACACACTTAATGCTGGTACACATTCTCTAAAATCTATATTCCTTCATGAAAGGTCTAAAGCGTCTCTCTCGCAATAGACAAGTTTGCCGATGACTGGAAGATCGGAGTTCAAGTCCCGGTTGGGTGTACTGAGGATGGGTTTTTTCTTAATGGCTTTCCACTCTTCCGCCACACAAATGTGGGTATACCTCCTCTAAATTCAACTCTACTCATTCCTATGCCATTAGCGTAGTTAGTACTTGTATGTCACCCGGACGGATAGTAAGAGGCGATGCATATATATATAAGCATCGCATCCGGGTTCTATATATAACCTCCAGGTATCCAGGAGTAGTAAGACACGGAAAACAATATTTTATCGAGGCCTAAGAAATTTCCCCTCTCTGGCGGCATTCCATGGCTGAAACGGGCGTGGGTTGACAAGGAAGGGCGTCCCCCCAGGTAGAAGAGTAGGTTTCGCCTGTCAACAACTTCTGCCGAGTTTCATAGCGGCGGCTAGGGCTGGGTTTCTCTGCAGAACGGGCCGCATTAGGCTCTTATCCGCAAGGCCGGAGCGAGAAGATAGGTTCTAACACATCCCACGTTTATCTAACCCACTGGTGTTTATTTTATTGTTAACAATGGTCTGTATCAGGGGAGGACTGGCAGATTCCAAGCGGCCCGGGGCTTCAAATATGATGGTCATAGCATATATTAATATCGACCGCAGAAGTTATGTTTCATTGTAAGCTGAAGGGTCGTGGTAAACCTAGAAGTAAGGATCAAGGGAGTATTGCAAATTTTATAAAACGTAAATTATGTGATCAAAAAAACTCATGGCCGTAAATAGCGATAGTATTTCTCCGAATGTGGTTGATAGTGATAGATCTTGAAGTAGTGGCGAGTCTTCTAAAAAACGAAAATTCTATAAAAATCAACAATTAAACCAAGGCCTCCCGGAATTACACTCCATTGCCTCTTACTCTCAAGATGTGAAATTAAATGTTGGTACCGGTAAGCCTACTTGCATCAATGGACAATTAATAACAATATGTAATAAACACTAGGAAATGGAAAGGTTGCCATCTCTGGGAGACAACTAAATTTTGTGTAAGGTAGGTACTATAAAAATAATTATAATTAAAAACATATTTAAATTTGAATTCTCCAAACCATGTAGTAGGTAATAATCCTTATTCCCTTCAGCCTCTATAAAAAATATTCAATGTTTTATTTTAAGTGCTATCGTTTTGGGGGAAATTTTGTATGAAAATGTTATGTTCTGGGGAAATATTGGATCTCTAAACATAATTATTCTGCACCCCTGGACCAACTAGGCACAGTGCCTAGGGCCTACGAACCTTTTAAGGCTTACAATATTACACTTGGGAAAAAAATACATAAATAAAAAAAATCTCAAATAAGGAAAAAACAGCCAATTTTAATTTAAAATATTTATTTTGACATTTGAATGGACTAAAAAAATCATTTAAATCGTCGCGTTTCTCAACAGCCTCACTGATATGATCATAGACACAATAGTGTAACAGGGTTATGTTGTTATGAGTGGTTGCATTGCACATATCGCGGACCATTGGCGGGCCCAGGATATTGTGTCAACAGACGTTCAGAGGCATTCATGGTGCATTGCAATTTGTGACTATTTTCAAGATTCGTTCATTGTTTTTTGTGCGTGCAAATAATGAAATTTATATTAAAATGAGTAAAAATATCGGACACAAAGTAAAAGAGCCTAGGACTTACGAAGGTCTTAAAATGGCCCTGACAATGACGCATTATTTTGATGTAGCATCGTGGATGGAAAAAACAACAACTCGTGATGCTTGCAAAACACAACTAAAGTGAAATAGGCCGTTTACTTTTGACTCATTATAGTGCGATAACCTCAGAAACAGATGTTTTGCTCTTTCAACAGTCTCTCTCTCCCCCCCCCCCTTTTTTTTTT
>CABEEJ010005598.1:0-18890 GCA_901482245.1 Timema douglasi | reverse complement strand
GGGGGGGGGGGGGGGGGGGGGGGGGGATGGATACCAACTTTTGAAAAAAAATATAGCGACGAAGACACAAGACAAAAGTTAGTGTAAAACTTTCCAGCTAATGTTATTTGGAATTATTGATGGCTAGCATAGAGCAACGCGTTTGCTATAGATATTTATATTATTATTAACTAAACTTGACTCCTAGAAACGGGAATCGAACCCGGGACCTCTGCTTAATACGCCACTGATCCTACCACTGAGCACTCAGCGTGTTCAGGATGATTCTTGACTCGTATTTTAAGGTAGAGTCTTGTAATTCACGTGCGAAAATGTTAGTTACAAATGAGCGATCAAATAACGCAGCCATCTTTGACTCTGGAGGGCTTTATACTGCCAATAGTTCGATGACAACTTTAGGAATACGCATTTCATGTTGGATTAAATATCCACGTTATTATGTTTGTTTATTACGGCTACAACCGATATTAATATATTAATTGAATTGAAACGGAATGATACGGTACTTAGCTCTAGGCTGCGAGTCATGATTCCCTTCATCCAAGTGGAGCTTTAATGAGGATTTGTTTGGCGTGTGTGGGTTAAGCTTACGTTAGCTAAGGTTTATCTTAAGTTTATATTTTGAGGCAAGTGGCTTGCTTGCACCTGCTAGGAGGATGTTTGTGTATATTTCTTTTCTCTCTAATTTGCTTATACTAGCAGTGAATTTAAACTTTTCGAATAAACCACAAATCGTTGTTCGAATGGTTCAAGGTGTCACTTTCGCAATAGACTGGACCGCCGATGCTGGGGAGATCGGGGTTCGAATACCGGTCGGATATTTTGAGGGTGATTTTTCCAATATTGTCTTTCGCTTTTCCTCCACACAAATTCGGCTACACTTCCTCAAATTCCACCTTCCTCGTCTCTAACATATTAACTTAATCAGCGCGTACAGCCCGGACAGTTAGTAAAATACAACGCTAAAGAACACTTTAGTTTCTCTTTTTTTCGGCACGTCTCACTACCCTTTCGGGCTGCACGCATTTTAATTAGGTATATAGGGATATGGTTGAGGAAGGTATAATACAAAGGAAAGATACCCGTACTTACGTAAGGAAGTGCGGTAATCTATACCTGGCCTGGATTATCACCCCTATCTTTCCTTCGCCGACAGAGCAGACTGGTTGAGCCTAACATTTAATCCCCGTACCTATCGATGCCGGTTAATTTATTTTCTATATTTAACATTATGTATTTTTGCTAAAAAGTTGGCCTCTTGTATTTGTCGAGAGAAGGTTGCACTTATCGTGGATGGACTATATCTATACCTATTTGTGATGTTCGTGGTATGGCCCAGTGTTCACTCTACAACAGCCCTAACCAGCTCTCTGGGACTTTCAAGGCCACCAGGTAAAGAGACAGGTGGCTGCGTCCCCCTTTTCATCTCCAAGGAGCACACTGATGCTGTCCTTTTCCTTTCTTTGCCACACTCTGATGGTACATAACAATTCTGGTAGAAAAAAAAGTTTAGAAAATATAAATACATTTCTTTCCAGTCAACATTTGTAACGTTTTAATTATATTACTTGTGTAATTTTTCAGGTATTTTATATTATATATCAAAAGTGACAGCTAATGATAACATGACTTGACGTACCGGTGTACAAATATTAAGGTATGGATGTGGAGAACGCGAGTAAAGGTCAGTGTTTTTTGCAGTTTTCATAGGAAAACTTTTTTTTTTTTTTTTCAAAATAAATCAAATATTGTTTCAGTAGAAACATAGAGTTTAATTTTCTTCACATAGTGACATCAACAGTTTTTGAATATTTCTCATGGACATCGCAGCATTCGACCGGAAATGTATCTCTTCATTTAAAAAAAGTATTGGTCAAATGTCACGACACCCATTAATGTCATGTTAAAAACTCGCTTTGCTCGTTGGGGGCTCCACTCCCAAACCCCCGGTGAATCTTCTTTGCAAGTGGATGAAAACTAATGTAATTCCAGAGCAGTTTTTTTTATAGGTCTCACCGTTTAGCCACAAGAAACCTCCAAAGAAAGGTCCGCACCTACTTTAAACTTGCTCCGACATTTCGATTTTTTTTTTTTTCGGGGTGCCAATTTTTTTTTAAACTTTTTGGAATTTTCCCGTCGGTTACAGCTAGAATCTATAAGTTTGCCAAATTTCAAGTTTCTAGCTCATCTGGAAGTGTGTAAACATTAATGTCAGTGAGTGAGTCACCCATGTGGCTTTATAGTAAGTAGTATAATAACTGTCGAGAATACTTACTATAGGTAGAAAATTAAGCTAAACGTTTGTATAGCTCAGTATGTAAATAATATTTTTTAATTTGGCTTTATTTTTCCTTCAAATAAAATACTGTCCTTAAACTCGGGTTTCGTCCGACACTTTAGCTCAGTCAATAGCGTGTCTGTCTACTGATCCAGGGTTCCATTTCTGGCATGGGTGAAAACTTCATAATTGGTGAAATGCGGATCTCACTTTTCACAGAGATTAATTAACGGGCTGGTTGTTGTGTCATTTCTATATTTAAGTTAGTTTATAAGTCTTGTGCTGATAATATAATCAGTTGTCCAGAAGGTGCACTTTAAATACGTTCCCCTCCCACTTCACCAATTTAACCGCACTCTGGTGTTGAAGTGCGTACTCCTACATTCGCTCTTGTTGAGAAATGCAATCTGCCTGCACTCCCAGTGCATGCATTACCCACTGCAGTCTGTGGGTAGTTGAAATAGCGAGCGTAGCACACACACAATACACATAGTTGTTGCTTGTTAATAACTCTCCATTGTAAGTGCCCTTTGTTTGGTCATATCAGCGTAATGGAACGTTTTAAATTCATAGCGCGAGGGGAAAACGCCATGAATGGTATTGTAGCAGCTGGTTGGGTAGGGGCGGGTTGTCTTCGGCTGGTACAGTCCGATTCTGATAAGAAGGGGTTTAAATGACAGCTAAAAAGAGTTAATATATCAACTTTCACCTATCCATACGTCAGTTCATGGAGCCGTCACTTTTGATAGATTTTATCAATACCTATAAAATAACACAAATAATATGCTAAAATGTTATCAATGTTGGCAAAAAAAATTCTAAAAGGTTCTTCTTATGAAAATTAGATTGTATCACCAGCTTTGGGATTTTTTTTTTTTTAGCACTGCGTCCTACTACCTGTTCAGTTTGAAAGCACATGTAGCTACTAATTACACTAATGTGTTAGGGATTAGTAAAGTTAAATGTGGAGTGTAACCATCTTCAGTTCACCCGTCTGGGATCTAACACCGATTTACTCGTCATTGACCGTCTTGTACTTTGCGAGAGTAGCACCTTAGACCATGCAGCCACCGAAGCAGGTTTGGGGATTTTTTTATTTCTCACACTCACTCCACAAAAATACGTTTACATTTCAACTAAAAATATACCTTCTTTATCCCTACCCAATCATTCTAAAAAAAAAGATAACCTAAACTGGAATGAAAACGCTAAATGTTTAGAAAAAAATAGATTTGCCACAAGAGGTTTTTTACCCAAGTCTTACTACCCGTCCGAGCTATTTGTATTTAACTAAATTGATGGCTAAAAACGAGTAAATTAGATTTTTGAAGAAATATTCCCACATTTGCGTGGAGGGAAAATGGGAAATAATTTATGAAAATACGCTCTTGGTATACTCGCCCTAGAAATGAACCCTGACATGACGCCCTAGATGTCGTGACCCCCTCGGTGAGGGTCTTTCTTATATCCCATCTACTTGCGTTATGTTGTTTAAATCTAAGAGAGTAGTATCAGGGGAATATAGCCGTACCCCCGCCACCTCCTCGCGGCCGTGGTGTATATATCCTCCCTCTCGCCCTCCGCCCGTCATGCCCATCATGACAATGACGAGGTCTGGTCCGGTCTGGCCAGAGATACACATCTCGGCGAGCACAGCCTCTGAAGCAGGACCAACCGTCAACCCTCCCCCTCCCCCTCTCCCGCTTCTGTACGACCGACTACAGGAGAACCTGTGGGGCGTGAAACGAGCAGCAAAACATCCTCTGTCATGCAAGTTTTATAGAATCGTTAATTAATCTTTCCAACAGTTTTATTTAAAGTCTTAACTAACGTGAATAATATAAAATTAAATTACATAATAATTCTAGATAGTAGAGGAAGCACTGAGAGGGTATGGGCGTGTAATGAGGATGGAAAAAAGAAAGGATGCCAAATAAAATTATGGAAATGAAGTATGTGGGGGGGAAAGACTGCAAGGGAGGCCAAGAAAGTGGGAGAAGCAGAAAACAAAGTGTATAAGTGAGAGGAGAAGAATGTAATCAATTAAAGGATGAAGAATGAAGATGAAGGAGGATGGAGACATTTTACTAAACTGACCCGGCCACAGCTTGGAAACAATTGATGATGATGATGATGATGTATTCTAGAGAAACCCAAAGCTGTACCGAGATGGTTTTTTTTAGAATTCTAGCTCCGCTCCCCGAAAGTGTATATATATATATATATATAAGCACCTACTACCCGTCCGGGTTATTCGCATAGCCTAGCTAGTGGTATAGGGCTGAGGTAAGAAGAATTTAGAGTAAATGTTCCCGAATTTCCGTGGAATGGAAGTGAAAATCCATTTAAGGGGGAGCGGGAACACTCAGCCACGATTTTAACCCCGACCTCCGAGTCACTGATGAGCCAGACGAGCCTGGCGTTTAGTCCGCGTGCCCACTGGTGCGCGTGCCGGATGTTGTTTGTTTGTGTACACTGGTCTCGAGGCAACAACATCCTGTGTCCGTGGCGATGTGCCGTCTTGTTGTCACGTGAGGTCACTTCTCTGCAAACACGTTCGCAGACTTAGGGGACCCTGGTTTGATCCCCTGGGCCAGAAGTTGAAATAGGTTTGTACCTTCCAACTGGAACTAGTTCACCATCGCGAAGCAATATAGTTCAAAGCGTTGAGGTGACGCGAAACTAAACAATTATAATTATTCGACCGATCTCAAAGAAACAAAATGATAAAAAATAAATAAATTTAAATCTAAGCATTTCCCGAAAGTTACGCTATTTTTTCAGGCTATCTTGGGCGGGAAAAAGGTGGGTTTTTTTCCCACCACTTCTTGATAAAAGTTTGAATTACGTTAGTAGAATCTGAATAAGGTAGGTAGAATTTTAGAGGTAGTATACCGGCATTTTTATGGAGGGAGATTGGGGAAACCATTTAGGAAAAAACACACTCAATACACAAGACCGGGATTCGAACTCCAATCCCTGTCACCAGCAATCCATTCTTAAAACGAGAAAAATGCTTTTGACCATTAAAGTAAGGTTATTGTTTGATATTACCCTTGTTCAGGAAATCTATCTACACCCCTCCCAATAGCTCCAAGTACAAATCATAATTGTCACAATTCATGGCTATGGGTGACCAATGACTGAACTATACAAGCTGTAACTCACGAATTACTGAATTAAAAGCAGTATCTCACGAACGACTGATCAACAAGATGTATCTCACGAATTATAGAACAAGTTGTAGTTTGCGAACATCTGAACTATTGAAATATGTAAATGAAATGCTCATTTCAGTAAACTGTATCACTTTGAACTATTCCCAACAATGAACAGTTCAACCAATCTCTGCATAGCTACCTTGCAACAAAGTGACCCTAAAAGTGTCGCAGACTTATTTCCGACATTTTAAATTGCTTTTAAGGAGGTCAAGTTAAAGCAAACACGGCCCTGCCCTCACGTCCGCCCCTTAACAGTCATTTCTACCCCTAATTTAAAATGATGAATTACCCTACTCCCTTCCTAACCCGGAACCATGCCCTCCCTGAAAGTACTCCAAGAGTTGGGAAAGTACGGTTGGCATTTTCGAGAAAGAGCGGTCAACGGTGGAACAAAGATTTTTTTTTTTTAAATAGTGTTGGACCGGTTGGTTTTTGCTATTTTTGGGTTGTCGTAAACTACTTTATATTTCTTTTACTTTTATTTTGTAAATTATGAAAAGGAACCATCTCTGTCACCGCTCTATAAAGTCGATACTTATCTGGCGACAAAACAGGACAGTCCGTTTGGTCCTGAAACCAGTTAGACTTTTCTCTCTCCTTTTTTATTTCAATAGGCCGTTTAACTAGCACCTTTGTTTTAATAGCAAAACTGCTGAGTAGGGCTGGGAATGGCTTAGAGGAATGAGTATATAGAGAGGACTGGAAAACAACAATGGCAAATTACCTGTGGAAAACCACCTTCGTTGGACCCTGCCGAGGTTTGAACCTAGACCTTTCCTTTCTTTGGCGATCCAGACTATTGTGAAGCCTGACGCTTTAGACAGTATGACCACCGGTTTGGGGCTTTCTCTCTCGATTGCATCGAATGTTTTTGTATTTGGAGACCTAGAAATATTTCCCGGTAGCCGTGGCCTGTGAACAGTAGGTCTGTCCGTTAGTTGTCACCCCCACTGATAATCTCGCGGACAAAGGCGTCAGTCTCGTCTTGACCGGCTTGCTGGTGACTGAAGTTTGGGGTTTGAGTACCGGCCGGGTGTATCTTGGTACGTTTCTCACTCTCCCTCCACGCAAATGCATGCATGACTGGATTTAAGGGAGGGCGACAGTGTCTAACGTTTCAAGGCCTCCAGACATTTTGCAGTAAAAATGTATTTTGGCTTTATTGATTGCAGTCATGGTAAGATCTTAGAAAAAAACATAACTTACTAAATCAATTTTAATTTATTTCAGACAAAATACTACTTACTTTTGACACATGTCAAACCTAAGCTACACCCCTAGATCGCGGAGAATCCATTAGCTACATAAGATTATGACATTTTAAATCTTATTTATTGCGGTGACAATATCCTTATTTGAATAATATCCAACTCATTGAGCTTTTAAAAGTAAATTTTGTAAATACAAAAATATATATTTAATGTTGGGTGAGCCTTCCAATATTTTACAGGCCCGGGGCCTCCACAGCTCTAAATCCCCCCTTCCCCATCCCCCGTATATCAATTCGAACCAACTCGCCACTGTCGTGAAATTTAAGGAAATTCAACGTGAGGTAGAGAGGTGGCAGGTTTCACCATCGACGGACTGTTAAGTTTTATTCTCTACGCGGCATTCTATTTTTTTTCCTTACACTGTTTCCCTCACAAAAAGTGCTTGGCTGGCGAAAACAAACAACCCTAAACTCTAAAAACCCCTCCAAGGTCGTCCAAGCCATGTTCACACGAACTCCTCCTAAAACTTGCACTGATACAGATATGGAGAATCTGGCTATTGGGATTTGTTGACTTGTCTTTTGTCGGCTAAGGATAACCACAGATTATTATTATTAAGTTGATGGCACAGGACCCTGTACATTTAGTAACTTTTACCTGAAGATAAGATTCATAATGGGTACTCTTACTCCCCCTTCCCTTTTGCCAGGGCCAACAGACCTGGGGCCCTGGATATTTTTTTTCCTAGACCGCCCCCCCCCCCTCTAATCTCCCTCAAAAAATATTAAAAGGTTTAACTTTTGTTTATTGTCATTGCGGTAGCTTGCACCTATATGCCAATTTTCAGCCGTTTAAAGTATCGTGAAATGCTTTAAAAGGTAAATAAATGTAATAATTAATGTCAGAAACCGACTTTTTTTTATACCAATAAGGGTCAATTTTTCCCCAACCCTTAGTTCGATTTTCTTCCCCAGCAAAGTTAATCTGTTTAAAAGGTAAAAAGAACAACTCTGCCAAGTTAGAATTAAATCGGTTAAGGTGGGATGGAAGAGGACGCGAGAAATGGTAGGTATTTTTGCAATTTTTACGGCAAAACATTGTTTAGGCCAAAATAAATAAAATACTGGTCCAGTATAAACATACAGTGTAATTTTCTTCACATGTTGATATCAACAGTTCCTGAATATCTTTAATGAGAATAGCGGCATTATCTAACCAACTTTTTAAATTAATAGCAAAAGTTGTCGTTAAATTCCAGAACATCCCTAACATATATCCAAGATATTTTGAAGTCAGCATGTGAAGAAAATTAAATTCTTTGTTTGTACTGGAACAATATTTTATTTATTTTTGGCCAAGACAATGTTCTGCCATAAAAACTGCAAAAACACTGGCTTTTCCTCCCGCCCCGTTCCATCCCAACTTAATGAGTTCAAAGGCTACCGCGAGACAAATGCAAATCGGTGAAGTCAAAACAGAGAACTCGCTTCTCTCGTTCATTAAATTAAACCTTGTGGTTATGTTTATATTTGTTTAACATTCAGACATTGTATTTTCTAGATCGCTTATAGAGGGAGCCTATTATACGAGTGCGAAAACAAAAATGTCGCCCCCCCCCCCCCCCCTCTCAGCCAGCCAAAGCCGCGGGGGGACCCATTCCCCNNNCCCCCCCCCCTCCTGTCAGCTAAGCAAACGTGGGGCTGCACCGTTTGCACACCTCTAAGGGCGGCCCCGCGTATGGCACCCTGGAGTTGTACATTTTGCGGCAGTGTCATTGAATAATAGGGAAAGGGAAGGAACGAAATTTAAGATCCGTACGTATTTTTGCAGTTTTTATAACAAAAAACCATGCTGAGGCAAAATATATACATTATCGCTTCAGTATATTCATTTATTTTAGTTTTCTACACATCATGATCTCAGCAGTCCTTGAATATTGGTCATAAGCGTATTGGTATTTGAATAATATTGTTATCCGCTGCGGTGGTCGCATGATATGAGGCGCCAATTTAACATTAGATTAAACTGCTAGTGATGGGGATCTCGAGGTTCGAATCTCGATCGGGTGTACTGAGCGTGGTTTTTCTAAAATGGTTTTCCACACTCCCTCCACGCAAATTCGGGTACACTTCCCCCAAATATAATCTTCCAAATCCCTAAAACCATTGGCGTAATTAGTAGATAAGACTATCACCTGAACGTGTAGTAATTAAGACGCGGTGCTAAAATAAAATAAAAATAAAATATATTATTTCTCGACAGTCAAAAAAAATTCTGGTCAAATTACTTGATGACCTTGACAAATATTCAGGAACTTTTGAGATTAGAATAGGGGAGAGTCGTGTAGTAACGGACACCTAAGGTTTTTACATTTAATTTATAATTTAATTAAATGAAAATGAGACAAATGACATGTAAATATTAAGATTACATGTGTATTTATATACCTGCTGTATTAAAATAGCTTATAGAAAATATTGTTCTTTCTAGAGTCATTTAAAAAAATAGGCTTAGTTCAGTTTAAAAAAGTATTGTCGGGTAGTACCGGACATATTACAATATTATAATTTTTTAATCAAATTTGGACACCAAACTTCTCTTATTATCTTAAGATGCTTTTTCACAAGAGTCACATTTATAAAGAGAGGGATTTAATTCAGTATTGGCACAATTCTTGTGCGCCCACCCTTGGCAAAAGTCACACTTTATCCAATCCTCGTCAAAAAAAATTCCGCATATTATGCAGTCGGTTTTATTTTCAACTTCTTCGTTCATAAGTTGTGCCGAAGTTTTGTTAACTTTTCTGTTATTTTGATGTAGTTTTTCTTTATCGTGACTTCCAGCTTAGTTTTTGATTTTCCCATTTTTGTGAATTGTTTTTCTTCTAACTTAGCTTTATAAGGACTTGATGTTAGTATTTCGCTCTTAGCACCGTCTTATTCTAACATTTAACCTACGTTCTGCAGCGACAGGCACTGGTGACACTTGTGTGATTATGGTGTGGAAAAATCCAGTTGAAGGAGTTGATGACTGTGGAGTCTTTGATGTTGAAGTTTGTGCGGTTGAAGTTGACTGTTGTGAAGTCATGGAAGTAAATAACTCTGGAAATGGAGGTTGTGGAGATACAGAAGTTGAGGCTCTTGGAGATTCAAATGTTGGTTGTAAATTTTCGTGTCCATAATTTGATGTGAGTGGAGTCTTAGGGGATATTGATTGTAGATTTCCTGGATCATTTTTCAATAGCTCTATGTCTTTCTAGACAGAGTCGGGAATATCTAGTCCTTACGATGGCAAATAGTTCAAATCTGTGAATATGTTTGGATTATATGGATATATACCTGCACATTCAAACCCTTTTTTTTTTTCTATATACATTCGGCAAATTTTGGTAAAAGCATAGCTTACTAATCCAACTACATCACAATTTGTTTTCCGGTCAGGAACTATTTTTACTTCATTTCCTAATTTTAACTTCGCTACTCTGTCTCCTAAGGAGCTTTTAGGAACAGCGTATGTATTTGCCGCCTGTCTCACTGTCATAGCGTTACTTAAAACCTTCTCTACAGCTATTTTCATATTCTCTTCTTGCCACTTCCCACGTAAGCCTACTTTTTCCTTTTTCTTTAATTTAGGCATAGTGTAAAATTCCAGAATAGGTTACCTGAAAGAAAAAGTTCTATGAAGACAAAATAAATAAATATATATAATATATATAATTTAGTATTAAGTGTATATATATATATAACTAATCTGAGTAATCTTATCTAACCTTAATTGAATGTTTTATTTGAGCTTTATTTGTTGTTAATGTTGATAAAAAATTTGTGGCATCCCCCAGTTTGTCCGGTACTGGACGAAAACAACTTGTCCGATACTAGCCGATCTGTATGGCAATAAAATAATGGTATTCATTACAATAATATTTTCTTTGTTGACCAAATCAATATTATAACTTATTCATGAGTTTACCCTTTACCTTATATCCAATAAACAAACTAATTGTAATTATCGTGTGAGAATGAGAAGTCTTGAAAATGTAGTTGGAACAAAGAAACAAAGCATATAAACTATACAAACACTCGTGGGAACCGTACGGCTCAAGGGCGCGCCTTCAACTAACTGTTGTCTTTGGCTGCAAGCAAGAGGAGTAATATTATACCTGAAAGAGTTATCTAGCTAACGGTAGTTTATTGAAACATGATCTGTCCGATACTAGCCGCTGTCCGATACTATACGACTCTCCCCTATACAAAAAATTAAACTAAGCCTAAAAAGTTTTTGTTGTTGTTTTAAAAACTTGGACGGACATAAAACTCGCTCTTCCTCCCATCCCAACTTAATATATACTGTCTCTGGCAGACTGGGGAACTCCGACGTTAGTGACACATTTGACCACCGAGGCGCTCTAGTCAATACTTGAGAATGAGAAAAATCGAATCGCGCTATTGCCGGATACTAGGAGATATTAAACTGAAGTGGAAACTTTAAAACCTGGGAATCTCGATTCATTCGATCCGTTTAAATAATTGAATTAACAATTTTACAGATACATCTTTTAGACCAGGGGTCGGCAACAAGTCGATCTCGCAGCGATTGTCAGTCGGTTGCGTAGGAAAACTACATTGCCACGAAAGGACCTGGCATTATTCCACTATGGTGCATCAATATATGGTCATTGTGTGATCATTCAACAAGACTGCTATCTTTCAGGTTGAACGGAGTGTATATTTTATTTATTTTATGTATTTTCTATAAAGGCAGGGACACAACTCACAAGTATTGGAGGAAATATTGAATTTAAGGAATAACGATTAAAAAAAGAAAGAATGAAAAGTGGAGTAGACACGAATGGTGATCGCAAGACCTCTGATAGATGTAATTGCGGATAACCCGAACGGGTAGTAATACGTGGTGCTAATAATAATAATAATAATAATAATAATAATAATGATAATAATAATAAATGTAAAAGTCTAATGGGGCCCATAAAGGTTGCCGACTCCTGTTAACAGTGCTCGTAGCTCCGACTCGACAACATATACGTAGTTCAGTAAAAATGCTCGTGTGTGCAGGGCATATAACTTAAGAAAAGAAAAAAAAGGTCGGGAAACCCATCCTGTTGTCCCTTCTCGCCCCTATGCGGTCTATTTTTATATAGGCCTGGCTTACTATTATCGCCTTTGTCAAGAGGATATATAGTTTCCTCGCCGACCTTTATTTATGATAAAAAGTTCTCTGAGCTCCTTTTTTATATTTGGGATTCAAGGAATGTTGACCATTCGTCCACAATTTTTAGGGACTGAAAAGCTACACTAGATCTACTTTCACGTAATCCTACGTTGTCATATTATCTGCGGCTGTCACTTTTGAGATATTATCAATACATATTAAATAGCACTGGACCCAATAATAGGCCTATAGTAAAATGTTTTGACAATAAAAAAAGATTGTATTTTATAAATGTTATCTCCATTGAAAATGGGATTGCACCCTATTAAACTCCCATCGATAATTTTATAACGGCTGCTTACAGACGAACTTTTACGTGTTTATGTTGGGTCGGCTGTTCCAAAGATCCTTCGAAGTTCGTCAGAGAACTCTATCTACTTCCTAGTCAATAGTGCAAGCAAGCATATGTGTGAGAGCTAGGTCTGACCACGTGACTAGGTGTGTAGAGTATTCCATCACAATTCTAAGCAGTCCTGGTGAGTGTCCAGCTATTCAAATAATAAATATCCAAGCGCTAGAGGTGTGTGTGTGTGTGGCTTTATCCATATTGCTATACAGAAGGTTAGTGTGTAAGTAAGCTGTATGCTGATATAATCTGTGTGTTTTTAGAAAGTGCACGTTATATTACCTACGGTATGGAACGTGAAACAGCCCAATTAAATAAACGGGAGCTTAGGCAGTGTACAGAGCATGAAATTAATTAGTATCTTGGCACGAGATGAACTCTATTCTGATGCTCGAATCTCCAGATATAATGACGGATACTTTCATTTCGGCCATCTCATGAATAGCTGCTGTTTGAGTTGTGAGTAGAATTAGCTCAGCGTCAGCGTGTTCGGTCAGTGGTTGAATGGATCCTGGTCGAATTGTTCATGGTTTATAGTTATACTGCCCTAAAATAGTCTTCTTCTTCTTAAGCCAACAACCCGAAGGTAGGTTTGATGTGATTTCTTTCCATCCTGACCTTGGCGTGCATTCAGCCCTTTGGTTAGCTAGTGCTGCATCACCATCTAGTGTAAATCCCATTCCTTTCCCAAGGAAGTTGTGCTACGCATTTGTATCGCTCAAAAACAATCCCTCAACCTCAGATGGGTTTGAAACCATAAACATTGGCTCCTGAGGCGAGTACTTTACCCCTAGACGCCCGAGATCAACCTTAAAATATTAATAATGATGTATTTTTTTATTCCTCGTCAATTCTTAGGTTAAAAGGAGTCATGTAAAAAACATTCAACCCAAACTATTTTTAAAATACTTTAAATTGTTGTCGGTGACCTGGTGGTCTATGGGTAAGATGTCAGACTTCTGTGCTGGCGGCCGGGATTCAATCCTCGGTCCCGGCACAGATTTATCTGATTACCAAACCCTTCCTTCACCTCTGACAATACATCTTGTGAATGTGAGGAATACCAGGCCTCCACCGTGGTTCGGATTGCACATTAAACTGTAGGTCCTCCATTTCATCTCACAATCACCCTACCATTACACATTAGCGTAAGTGCGTACAACCCGAACGGGTAGTAAGACGCGGTGCTAATAATAATAATAATAATAATAATAATAATTTAAATTGTTTCAATTGCTTCCTTTACCGCCTCCTCTTGGGGGGAGGGGACTCTACCCCAAGTAGAAATAACCCTAACCCATCCCCTTCTCCCAACCATCGTTATTCTACCTTCCCTCCCCTATTTTTTCTCCTGGTTCATACCGGTGCATTTCCTTAGTTTTCATACCCTGAATACAAGTTACGTGTATCCATAACTGGTAGTAAGGAGCTAAAAGCTTGCTTACCACTTCTTCTGGGTGGCGGCAGTTTCACGCCAAAGATCTAATGCTGTTAACCAAAGTAAAGTTAAGAAGGGAAGGTAAGTAAAAAGATAAACATCTTAAAAAATTAAAATAAGCCATTCTCGGATCCCTCGTGTTTCTCAATACTATCAGCAAACGAGAAAGTCAATAGCCGAAAGGCTTTTGTTAACAAAGAAGTAATAATTGTAGTAGAGCTGGAAGCTATATTTAATAAGAGTTGAGGAGGAAGCCAATTTGGACTAAAAGGTGCTCGAAAATAAATATTTGTATCCATTCAAAATACATTAGGCCATATTCTTGCTCAGTAGCAGTGTTAAAAAGAGAAGAAAAGAAATTGATCGGATGTTTGTGCACTGGTTTTCTTTGAAGTGCGAACTTTTTATCAACCTATTCTGCCTCGCCATTTTGCTTTCAAGTTCCGCTGGAAAACTTGTGCAGTTGAACCATAGCTTCCAGTCTCCCTTTTCAGTGTCTTCATAACGTACAGTCCCTTCATAAATAGTTGCCGAAGCGTTCATAATTATTTTATTTTTCTGTTCATTTAATACCGAATCTGCACATACATCTCTCGATCATTTAAATCTGGGCTAAGACAACTTTATTTTAGTAACACATAAACCTACATGCCTAAAAACTTGGTCTAGTCGGAGAGCTGTAGAAATAATTGTATCTGAAAGTTCAAAAAACGATAATATGAAAAAGTTTTTTGTTTTATTTTGTGCAAATCACGGTATCTTACCACCCACCCGGGCTATCTGCATATCATCACTATTGGGGTAGGAATTATAAAGGTTTTGGAAATGTTCTCACACCTTAGTTACATTGCATTATAATATTATGTGCTTTACTATTTAAATACAAATGTAAATATATTTTTATTTAAAAACTTAATTCATCTGTTCATGGTCCAACACCTAAGTCGGTAGCTTGTCTGCCTTCTGAGTTAGTATTCCCGGGTTTGAATCCCAAAGTGGCCTAAAAATTTATCATTGGTGATGTGTGAATTTCGCTTTTCAGTGTGCTGGTTGTGTCTTTTCTAGATTTAATTTAGATTGTAAGTCGTGTGATGATCAGTTGGCTTAGAACGTGCACGTTAAATACTCTCTCTCTATATATATATATATATACACAGACACTCAAACTAACACGACACTTCTGTTTAAACAACTATAATAAAGTTATAGTGAGCATCTGCTGATTTTTCTTGTTTTAATGCCTATTATATTGCTCCCCCACTACACCAAATTTCCCTTTCATAATTTCATTTGTACCAACTGATTCTTTTTTGCACAATGCCACAGTAGCCATTCATATAGCAGTCATTCAAACGCTCATTTGTAACCTGCACCCCCCTTCTCCTCCCCAATCCCCCCCCCTTTCATCACCCCTATATACAAAGGAAGTGTGTAACAATGTTCATGCATTTCATTGATACAAGCTGTGCGCATGTGCAATGACGCAGAAGCAATACAGATAAAGTGATAACAACAAATCCTCTTGTGTCGTGTGTATTCCCTGCTACCTCTCTCTCTCTCTCTCTCTCTCTCTCTCTAGGATGACAGGATTATTTCTACCTTCTCTTTTCCCACTCGGGCGAAAAGGGTTGTACCAACCGGGGCCGCGGCAGTAGGCCTTAAGTTAGTTAGCCTAAACATTTAGAACTACCTAGAGTCAATTGGCCTAATCAGTTTCTTCTCATTTCGAAGTATAGTTAACGAAAATAATAATAATAATAACCGTGTCTTAGTACCCTTTTGGGTTTTTCGCATACATTAGTTACACTATTGGAGTAAGAATGATTAAGGTAGGATTTTAGAGAAAATATACCCTCATTTGCAAGAAAGTTGAGTGGGACGCCTTTTACGAGAAAAAAAAACCCTAACTTCACTACACCCGACCTGGTTTCGAACCCCGATCTCCCGTCACCGGTAAATATAGTTCAACACGAGAGTGACGCGTTAGACCATGCGACCACCGATGCGGGCTTCACACCAAAATAAAATTAAGAGATACAGTCGTATCAAGGCCTTATGCCATAAAATTACCATAGAGAAATGAATAACATATACATGTCTCTATGAAATTACCTTATTGTTTGGAGCTTAACAAATTAGAGGAGTTATTTGAATAAGGTGATGGGTAGGCATACAGGGGCATACTATACAAATACAGTTATCTGTTGCAAAGCTTTTAACAGAAATTTCTAATTTATTTGAGAATTATATTAAAAGTGTTGAAGGGGCAGCTGCCAAATCCCTCCCCCTGCCCCCAAATAGTGTGACTATATTTACTCTTCAGAAGGTGGGGCCCTTAACGTGCCACAAAATAATGTTAACTATTATTATTATTATTATTAGCACCGCGTCTTACTACCCGTTCGGTTTGTACGCACTTACGCTAATGTGTAATGGTAGGGTGATTGTGAGATGAAATGAAGGGACCTACAGTTTAACGTGGAATCCGAACCACGGTGGAGGCCTGGCATTCCCCACATTCACAAGATGTCTTTGTCAGAGGTGAAGGAAGGGTTTGGTAATAATGTTAACTATTTTAGAGATTAATATAACTCAAGTTGGCAACATGGCAGTAGGTTGCGAAGGGAAGGGCTGTTTTGACTTCGGACTTGGTCGTCAGCGGAAGTTCACTAGAATACGAGTGGTAAAGTGGAGGGAGAGCTGCTTTGTACAAAGTCAGGATGACGCGAGCTCCCATAATAGCAACAGTCCTTTTGAAGAACCATCTAAAAAAAAACATCTTTCGGAAGTCGTTGGTGTTGTTTTCTTTGTTTGGCGGGTTTGAGGTGTGTCACATCACAAACCTTGAGGATGGTGGAGAGAGGGTAGGTATTGTATTAAGCTTGGAATTATCGCACGTGCTCAAGCTGCTATTTCTGCGCTTCACTCAAATCATGTTCATAGAGTTTTAACTTGGACATTAGAACGAACAAAAGAATGTTTATGGAGAATTTATGGTTACATTTAAAACAGTGTAGAACAGTTACACAACAAACTTTTTTCGGTAAATTTTGATAACATTTTTCTACACTGTATTTCATCGTTGAGGAAACTTTGGGGAAACAGCGTTGTCATACTCTCGTTTTTTGTGTGGTCAATCTCCCCTTAATTATAAGACAAGTTTCGCAACACTGGCTTGTCGAGGTTGCCATTAGCCCCTTCTTACCCCAGCACACCACCTTCTCACATAACCAAGAGCGAGGAGTTTGGCAACCGTTAACTGAGAGAGAGCGACGAAAATGCTTTTCTCCATAGGACCTGCCTGCAGTTCCTTCACCAATGAAAATGGGTGTACATTAAGATATCAATAGTATTTATCAAAAGTTAAATTTTCAGCTTAAATGATTTGGCGTATGAATACGTGAAAGTAGATCAAGTAATTCTAATACCTCTCAGATAAGGCCCTTACTACAAACATTGAACTATACTCTGGTGGTTCCCTAACTGTGGCCCGTTGGTCATGAGCCGGTTTTTGGTGGGTTGCGAACATTTTTTGAAATGGGAAAATTTTAAAATTATTTGTAAATATAATATCATCAAAAAATGTGAAAGTGAAAAAAAAAAAATATTTTTTTTGTCCTCCTTCCTCCTCTTGTGTCCATTAAAGCTATCTGGGTCGAGTCATTTTTCAACCGTCACAACAGAAAATTCATTGTAGTTGTAGTGGTTTCGAAGCTTGATAACAGCCATTCCCTCCTGAAATACGACAGTCTGAGGATATTAAACCTACACATTTTTTTAAAAAGCGATTATTGGTTGATTCTTAAAAAAAAAAAGTTTTTCACGTGTTTCTTGCTTAAAAAAAGAGTCTATAATGTTTTATTGGCACCACGCCACCTATGACTAAATCACAAGCGAAGGAGTTGGCGCTCACGTTAAACTCGCATGGTGCTAGGTTGCCATTTACGGGGAGATCGGGATTCGAACGATGACCGCGTGCACTGAAATTGCTTTTTCTACATTTGTGAGTTTCACTTTTGGTTTAACCTCATCTTCTTTCTGGGAAATGAAACCGCGTCCCGTAGCTCTGAGCTAACTAAGGTTTCAGAGTTTAATAATCACTCTTGTTTCATCTGGGGATGTATTCTTGAGTACTTTTAAAGCTATTTCGTATTTTTTCCCATTTATCTTTGTTTAGAAAACCATACGAGATCCTCAAAAATGCACTCAAGAATACATACCCTTGAAATCAGCGGTATACTTAATTCACGGTAGGAGTTTACCTCTGAAAGGTCTTTTTTTCCTACCAATATCCTACTATATAATAGATTTCTGGTAGGGAAAAAGGCCTTTCAGAGGTAAACAACTACCGTGAACGAACTTTAAGTTCTAATTTATTTATCTTTGGGTGAGAGCCGCGGATTATCTCCAGTTCACTTCAAACAAGCTCGTCCTCTTTGTCAACCTTGGTGTCTCTGGCGAAACAATGGCCGGCGCAGAGGGGGAGATCGTGGTTGCGAAAAGGTCATGTGGGGCACAATGTTCACAGCACAGTTCACTGGGTGTGACCACGCCCATTAGGGCTGTTGCGTGAATGACGTCACTTCGCGCCTGGCCAGTTTTAGAAACACAACTACGTCATGGTTCCGACCTCCCTGTGATCCGTCACTCGACCCGGAACAAATGAATAAACGACCTGCTACTTTATCTTGGCTTCAAATTCATACTCCGATGGGTCATCGTTGTATTTTGAAATATATGGGGGTTTAAAAGTCTCCTGCAAGTCTGTAAATTAATTAATTACATCTGCCCAGCAAGTCGTATATTTACTTTATAGCTCGTCTAACACAAAGCGTGATAATTAGGAGGAAACTTTATAAAATTGCACTAACATTTGTCTATAAATAAGATAACATTATAAAATATTATCTTTGTTGCACCTAGTGGGGACTCGAACCAGGTTATATAATAACTTGTAGGTCTGAATGGGGACTTCTAACCCCTAAATCAAGGGTCTCCAACCTTTTAAGGTCCAATGACTAAAGTCTCTGTCGCTTGTTGGCTCGCGGGCCGCAATATTGTACCGATAATATTAGGATTGAACACTTATTATTATTATTATTATTAGCACCGCGTCTTACTACCCGTTCGGGTTATACGCACTTACGCTAATGTGTAATGGTAGGGT
>CABEEJ010005597.1:15434-48315 GCA_901482245.1 Timema douglasi | reverse complement strand
GTTAATTAGCCCACTAAGTGTATTTGTAGATTCTCTGTTCGTCTCGGACGTCAATTTTGTGTACTCGACATTAACCTTTGCTAACAAATATTGATCAACCCAATATATGATTGTACTTTATTAAATGCATAGAAATTAAGTTACATAAGTAAATCCCTCTCTGTATCATTGCACAGTTAGTTTTCTTTGGAACGACAGCGATAGCATAATGGTGGTGTATTCTACTCTACTGCAACAAATTACTCGAATAATGTTAATCTTAAATTACATAAAGTTAGGGTTTTCAAGGATCTGGAAATAAATACTCTCACTAAGCTCACTAAGCGAATTCTTATTGATGTTAATTATCTGTACACTGTTTGATGCAAAAATTCAGAATAATAAATGTAATAGAATTTAATAATTTTTGGAGGAAATGTGACCCGGTGGGATGTGAGGCCCAGGGTAATTGGTGTCTTTGCCTCTCCTAGTCTCCTGACGCGGCCATGTTAATATTGTAGAAACTCTTTAAACAAGGACTTACTAAAATTTGATATAATTACCTATTATTCAGCTATATACCATATAGATGCCTTTCAGGTCTAAGTCTAGTAGTCGCTAGGATTGATGGATGTTGTTTATTGTGGCTTAATTTTAAGTTAATATTTGCTCCCTATTTGAATTGCTGTTGTGTTGAGGCAGACACACCTTTGTAGTAGAATATGTGTTAGATCTAATTAAAAGAGTTACTAGACTAAACAAAAAAACTTAACCTTACTTCTGTAGATTCCTAGTTACCTAGGTGTTTAATTCAATTCTTCACTATTGGGATGTATACATTTATTGTAACCGATTGTATATCTCTCTTATGTTTGATCCTTCCCAAACCTTCATTATATTTCTTTGTAAATGTATTCTTAACTTTTTCTATTAGATAGGAGAAGCGACTGTACAAGGTGGTTGGTAATATTCATCTATTATTGAAGCCCTAACCACAAAATATTAAGTATACTATCTTTGTTTACAATGAATAAGGAGGTGTTTGTTTAAATCACCCTTCCTCTTGAAACTCTTATCACAAACTTCACACTTATATTCTCTTTGTTCTGAATGAATAAGAAGGTGTATGTTTAAACTACCCTTCCATTTGAAACTCTTATCACAAACATTACACTTATACTTCCTATGCTCTGAATGAATAAGAAGGTGTATGTTTAAACTACCCTTCCATTTGAAGCTCTTATCACAAACATTACACTTATACTTCCTATGCTCTGAATGAATAATAAGGTGTTTGTTTAAATAATCCTTCCCCTTAAAGCCTTTATCACAAACATCACACTTATACTTTCTTTGTTTTGAATGAATAAGGAGGTGTTTGCTTAAATCACCCTTCCTCTTGAAGCTCTTATCACAAACATCACACTTATACTTTCTTTGTTTTGAATGAATAAATAGGTGTTGGTGTAAATTGTCCTTCCCCTTAAAGCCCTTATCACAAACATTACACTTATATTTCCTTTGTTCTAAATGAATAAGAAGGTGTATGTTTAAACTACCCTTCCATTTGAAGCTCTTATCACAAACATTACACTTATACTTCCTATGCTCTGAATCTCTGAATGAATAATAAGGTGTTTGTTTAAATAATCCTTCCCCTTAAAGCCTTTATCACAAACATCACACTTATACTTTCTTTGTTCTGAATGAATAAGAAGGTGACTGTTTAATTTACCCTTCATCATGAAGCTCTTATCACAGATATTACACTTATACTTTCTTTGTTCTGAATGAATAAGAAGGTGACTGTTTAAATTACCCTTCCTCTTGAAGCTCTTATCACAAACATTACACTTATACTTCCTATGCTCTGAATGAATAAGAAGGTGACTGTTTAAATTACCCTTACTTTTGAAGCTCTTATCACAAACATCACACTTATACTTTCTTTGATTTGAATGTATAAGAAGGTGAGTGTTTAAAGTATTCTTCACCTTGAAGCTCTTATCACAAAGATCACACATATATTTTCTTTGTTCTGAATGAATAAGAAGGTGACTGTTTAATTTACCCTTCACCTTTAAGCTCTTATCACAAACATCACACTTATACTTTCTTTGTTCTGAATGAACTACAAGGTGTTTGTTAAGACTCTTCGTTCCATTAAAATCCTTATTGCAAACATTACACGTGTACTTTCTATGTAGAGTATAGTTCAGATTTGGATTGGTATTATTGTGCTTGCTAATAGAGTCTTTAAACTCACAAACATTTTCAAACAAGTTTACATGTTTCTTCACAATTATATTTTGACAAGATCTTGCACTGTTTTCACCTATTGAAGAATCATTCAGAAACATATTCTCCTGTTGACTCATATGGTTGGGGAAAATTAAATCATAATTTCTTTTGTCTTCTTTGATAGTTAAACATTTCTCAAAATTAGAATATTTGCATGGTAATGAAACATCAGTAACTTGTGATGGTAAATCATGAGTGGAAGGTGGTAATTCAGTCTGTAAGGAAAATGGAAAAAGAAATTAAACATTAGTCTAAATATTTTTCAAATAATAGAACATATATTGATTTTTAAGTCCTACTAGACCAATTTTGGGGCTACCAAATTAACATTATTGTCAGTCATATTAAGGGGGAAAACCTAACTAAATGTAAAGATTTAAAAAAAATTACAATTAAAATAATCAATGAAATAATGTATTTTTCCAAAATTGAATTATTTCGATCATTATAAATGGGAAGTATATAATACTAATACTTTCCTATTAGATGACACAATATCGCATTATTAAGGAAACACATTGAAAGCCCAATAATAAAAGTTTAAGTATTATAAGAATGTCTAAAGACTACAAGGGTCAAAAGAGTTATTAGTCTTTGGAAGACGGATATAGTCAAAGGCTTTTACAAAACAGCTGATTCCTATATAATTAATATAAATGTGAATGTTAATTTTATAAAATATATATTTTTTACAGTTATAATTGTTTAGTATATATTACCAAAATCATATTTATTGGTAAGTATTTTTTTTAAGTAAGCAAATATTGTAATATAAGATTTTGTTCAATTTTAAGCACCTTTGAAAAACACGTTTCTTGGAATTTTAAGTAAATATAGATCCAAGCATTAGGGATCATAAAACATTTGGAATTCTCAATTATTTGGAATGCATAAACAAACTGGTAGTTTTCCTTATATATATATATATTTAGCACCGCTTCTTGCTACTCATTCAAGTTAAATGCTTAAGTACTGGTTACGCTAATGGTGTTGGAATTGGGAAAGTGGTGAATTTAGAGGAAGTGAACCCACATTTGCGTGTAGGGAGACTGAAAAACCATCCCCAGTTCACCTGACCAAGATTCGAACCTCAATCTCCCCATCTTCGGCAGTCTTACTCAACAAGAAACTAGCGCGCTAGCCAACTATGCCACCCAGGAATGAGTGTTAAGAGATAAGTTTTTTAATTACTTTTATTTTTTACAATCTTTATGTTTAGATCAGTTTGGGGGAAGAGCAATGATAATAGGGAATAAACACAAATAAAATTTAACCACAATAAAAACTATTTATTACATCTACCTTAATTTCTTCTTTGATGAGTGGAAATATGATGGTTGAGGATGGTTGAAGTTCAATATTTTGTTTAGTTTCATAAATACAATCTTTCGAGCTCTCTTCTTTGATGGGTGGAAAATTGATACTGGTAAGATCGTTATTTTGTAGTTTTTCTAATTTCTCATTAATACATTCCTTTGAGTCCTCGGGTGTTTTGGAATCAACCTATACAATGAAATATGTTATTAGCTATTAGTGGTGTGAACAGTAGAACTCGCTCCTTCCATGTTATTATATCACAATTGTGTATGTTTTACAATCAAAGAAAATAAAAAAAAGACAAAATGGGAAAGTCCACTCCTTGTCTAAGTTTAAGTACAGACGCATGAGCAGAAAATAGAAAAAAAACTTCATACATTCACGATTTCAACAGTAGTTTACCTGTGTTTTTTAGACAAAAATAAATGGATTAAGTATATATTTCTTTTGAGAAAGGATTTTAAGGAAATGCTTTTATTCAAATGCCTTTTAGATAGAAGTTGTAAATGTTTTAAAAGGAGATGCTTTTGATATGAAAAGTCAAAAGGCATTTTCTGGGAATGAATTTTATTTTCCTTAATAACCTCAACGAGTGAAAGAAAAATGATAAAAGTACTGCCCCCGTGAATAATTGGACATTGTAAATGTGGATATCCACATCATGTGACATCTACCTAATGGCAGAAGCTTGGTCGCAAAAGCGAGCTAATCTGGATCCTCTGTATGATTAAATATACCGTATTGGCCCGAATATACTGGAAGCGTTTTTTCATAAAAGTTTCCTTCCAAACTTTACTAGTAAAATATGTGCAGCTTAACATTTTTCAATGAAAATACTTTAAAAGTCCCACAAAAATCTATTTGGTAGCGTACTCTTAACTGTAATGGCCTGCCAGCAAGACTTATCGCACTCACGTGTCTAATAGTGAGCTCAAGGATAAAACGAAGAGATAAAGAGGGGAGAGAGTATTTCCACCCTTCAGTGTAACTGTACTTTTAATTTAGCAGGTCAGTGTTAGCTGGTGGGAGAATCTATGTTATGTTTTAAGTTTTTACCTGATGTCATATTCAAGACTTTTTATATAAGATGTAGAAAATTGTTGGTGTCATATTATGTACGAGACTGTACTATATTCAAGACAATACAGTATATAGATCCTTTGCCAACCTGTTGCATTAAATAAAAAAAACACATGTGCATGCACTTAACATATACAAATACGTACATGGATTTCCTCTTCGCCTGCAAAACTTGGCTCCAACTTGATTTGACGATCATTATCAATCTAAAGAACAATAAGAGATTTGTTTTAAATTGTTGAAATAATGTTGAAACATTATATCAAAGAGAACAATAAATTCCAAGCTATCAATGAAATTAAAGATATATTATGCTAATATAAAAGCAAACTTTTTGTACCCCTTTACGCCTTATTCCATTGCCATCACTCACATTTCAAGGTGTTCTTGATCCCTGTATATTATATCTCTCAACTCAAGACCGAAGGAGATATGAGGACCACAAAGATTTTTTCAACATTACCAACCTCTAGTGATTGGCATCACAACTCTTATAATAGAAAAAAAAAATCTTACCACCTATCAGGGTTATAAACGTTTCAATAGGGGTGTTGGAAGCATCAAAATTTTGACTTGGCTTTTAAAAAATTTCAGCTTAAACTTTGCTTCAAAAAAATTCCAGCTTTGAGAATTAAAATGCTTCCCCAATCTAAGTATTGAGAGCTAGATCACAGTGAGGGGGGAGGGGGCATATGGGGTGTTTAGGCTGGTGTCCCCCTTTATGTCCCCACAAATATGGAAATACCTTACCTCAAAATTTTAGTGTTATTAAAATATCTAATGCAGTGATAACAAACTTACAGTTCACATGACACAATGTTCTCTTAACCTTCAGTTAACATTCAATCAATGAAATAGAAAAATTAATGTGTGATTAAGATTCACGTTACTCAACATAAATCGAGCAAAATACAGTAAATGGATTTGAACTGTTTGAAAACGGATTAAAATCAAGAAAAGGCGTTTAACAATGATTAGGCTCTAAGTACATGCAATGGAACCTTATGAATACTGGATATACATAATAGAGTGTAACAAAAGTCTAAAACAATTAAGAGTTCAGGAGACGCAAAAATAACTATATGGAATAAGTCCTCTACATTCCATAAACAAACAAACGAAGTATTAAATAGCCTTGTTGAAATGGCTAACAAAATGATTGGCTGGATACAGCATGCATTACTCTTCCACTTAACATTCAAGTAATGTGAAAGTACTTCTTTGGACAACTCTTAAGTGAAGTGAACATTAAGTGTCCATTAAGTTAAATGCATCATGATGGTTCCCCTTTAAAAGCATAAGGATAACTGGTTAAGTTATGTGAACATTACATAAATGTTATGATGATTGTGATCCCGGCATTAGTCAAAGATTAAAGTTACCTCCATTTTCAATTACACTTATTGATCGAGACCAATATGAGGGTTTCATTCCGGCTCTGTATTTATGGTTAGTGGAGAGTTCTTAACATTCTGCTCCATCTTGGAAAGAGGAAAGTTAAGTTGCCATCAGTGGCCTACAAAGGAAACAACAAATTAAAAGAGAACATTAAGTAAAAAATCTCATTTACCAGCTAATCTCATATTAAAATAGGCAACAAATAGATTCTTTAAATTATTGAAATATCTCTCTTATCTTGCCATTTTTTTTTTCCTAAGTATGTAGACTTTCTGAACCGACTAACTAGGGGTAAACATACCAGTAGTTGACCATATAAGGGGAAAATCCACTTTCAAATTTTTTTGAGAACACAATATGATCGGTAATGATTGACACTGCACTTTATTTCTAAATGTACCCCCTTCATGTAAATATTGAATAAATCAATACTGTAGTAAATAAAAAATAATTTATATTTAAGGACATAATCATCCAGTAGTTTATTGCTGCTTCCCAGTAAATGACCAGACACATACCAGTTCTTGACCAGTGACATTTTCCTGCCTATTTTAGCCCCAGTTAGGTTTAAAGCAAGAGCTTTGTAATGATATGGAATGATACATCTCTATAATTTATTATTCACATCTTTATTCAAAATTACGATATTTTAAATAAGAGCGGGTAGTAAGATTTAATTGTGTTAAGTTGCAAGTTATGGCAAAATCCTTCTACGTCTCTGTTTAAAAATACAACGAAATTTTATGGACAGAAAGGAACCGGGACAACCACACTTTTTTTCTTTTAGGAAGCTTCGAGAAGGAAATGTCGCTTGATATACCCCTTCAAGGTACGCATCTCTTCACTTTCCTTCCTGATGAGGAGCCGTGTAGGTGGAGTCTATGACATCTTAATTTATGTTCTAAATTTCACGTGTCAAGAATTATCATGCATATAACGCAATAGTCTGACTTTTATTAAAATTCACAACAGGTGAAATATCTAGCAATAAAACTGTTTATTTACTTTAAATAAAAATAACTATAAAACACAAGAACTTTTAATTTATAAAATAAGACATCATCCCTTATTAATTATTATAATGTCGTATCCCTCAGGTTTGGGAAGTCGAGCTTTGAAGTTTTGGGTTTGTTTTCTCTCTAAATCCTTAATAGGAACCTCATATCTCGAAGAAATACTCTGATGATTACGTGAGAAGACTAGTGTCCTTATACTTTTATTAATAACAAAAGCAAATTACAAGTTCGTGGTGTGCTTAAAGAGAAATCCAGACAATGCTTCTACATACATACAGTATGACAATTATTACAAGAAGAGCCCCGCCTTCTGGATGTCCGGGGTTTATATATCTTCCCTGTTTGCCACTGGAAGTTTCTAGCAACGCAGAACAAATGGTGCAAACAACAATTCTGAGAGGAGCATGTGACTGGGGTGATTTCCTCTGTTTACTCACTTTGGACTTTTAGAAGTCACAATATTGTCTCTGACTAATGAAATAAGTAGAAAGTATTATTATAACACGTAGTTCTCTAATGACTATAGTATGTAGCTATATATATCTCCCTTTACCTGGTGGTATAATGAATATTGCTTTAAGGGTTTATAATAATAAACTAATCTTCCCCTAGCTATACGACAATAATATAGAATGATAAACTTGGACCCAATTCAATCGTTCAATCGGTATATCAAATGTCACCATAATGGTGGCGTACATCCATTATATAAGGCTAGTTCTTTTAAACGTTACAGCTTTAAGGCTGAAATACCTCAAATTAAAGTCAAAATATAATTTGAACATCCTACATTATCGATAGTCTTATTTAAGTTTTATGAATACTTATAACACTATAGGTTGGTGACATGGCGGTCTAGGGGGTAAGGTGTTGTACTTTCATGCTGGGGGTACGGGGTTTAATCCTCGGTCCCGGCACACATTTATCTGATTGCCAAACCCTTCCTTCACCTCTTACAAGACGTGTACTAATCACAACATGTGTATGTGGAGAATGCCAGGCCTCCACCGTGGTTCAGATTCCACGTTAAACTGTAGGTCCTACATTTCTATCTCACAATCACCCTACCATTACACATTAGCGTAAGTGCGTATAACCCAAACTGGTAGTAAGACGCGGTGCTAATAATAATAATATAGGTTATATAGCTTTGTAAATTTAGCTATACAATGCAATAGAAAGAGAACATTAAAAAATAGGCCTACTCTCTTTACGGTAAACAATGAACTATTTATTTTACTTAATATTAACAAAGAAACATTATATATGCAATTAGGCCTTACTGCTCAATTAGTGATTACTGTTTGACTACATTTTGTTTCGGCTATCTATGAGATTAGTTTGCCTTGAAAATGTATACTTAATTCTATCTCCAGATGTTAATATTTCTGGTGTTTCAAGTTTTTACAAAATTTGGTGATTCTAAACTACACTAACATCTTCGTCATTTGTCTTAAATAATAGTCCATCACAATCAATAGGGATTACAGACCTAGCTTCAGTTTCACAGTCAAAAATATTTTTCACAATACAAACATGTTTGTGATTAGACTTTATTCCAGGGAACGATACCAAAACAAAATCACCATTTTTGAAACACTTTTCTGTAACATTGTTTGTGGATGATTGTATGTCTGTCTCATCATCTGTGTCCGAGAGACTAAGAAGTCTTTCCTCGCTATTGTAAAGTGGTCAGGAGTTTAGGCCCTTGGCTCTCAACCTTTTATTTTATAAAATTATATTAGTTTTTCCTTTAGTTTACATATTAATACACTAAAGATACTTAGAGTACTAAACTGATAAGTACATTTTTCATTTCCCATTTCATCTAGGCCTAATTTAATTCTCTTTATTACTATCAAATGGTTAATTATAAGAAAGTGTGGGGTTTTATGGTAATTATAAGTTATGGAAATCATAACCAAAGTTGTAAGCAATATATGTTTTAAATTTCAATTCATTAACTTCATTTTCAGGCCTTTAAACTTATAATCTGATAGATTTTCATTATTTAAAGTCTTTGTTGGAATATTAGAGTCGTCCAAATTTATTACTTTTACTTTTCATTTTAAGCATCGTGCAATGTATTGATAGCTGAAGCTGGGAGATGCACCTGTTCTTGCACTTGTGGTCTTTCAGGGGAGGGGGAGGTTTTGGCGCGGACTCCTGGCCAATCAGTGCCTCTAGTGTAGCGTCACTTTTTGACCTTATCTGGAAGGAAAGCGTCAGACGCGGCACTGGCCGGTTAGCACGCAAAGAGTAAAGACCGGTACTTTCAATTAACTTATCGTAACTTTCAAGATGGGAGAAAGTAGAGGTAGCCCAGGTGGCTAAATAGTTATCTTTAGCTATGTCATAATTNGCACGCAAAGAGTAAAGACCGGTACTTTCAATTAACTTATCGTAACTTTCAAGATGGGAGAAAGTAGAGGTAGCCCAGGTGGCTAAATAGTTATCTTTAGCTATGTCATAATTTGTTCGTGTTTCCAAATTAAAATATCCTTGGTACTAAAATGTAAATGATTTATTAAAATAAAACTTCAAATTCAAATGCTACGCTAAACAATATCTTTTTGAATCGGCTGTGTACCTCTACCCCCACCATTATCTATACAACCCCGAGATGCTCTTCCGAAACAACTGACTGCCGTGTACGACAACGTAAGAAGAAGATGAAAAGGCGAGGCTGATCATCAAATTAGCTGACTAGCGCCGACTAGGTACAAAAATGGTGTACAACGCGGGGCTATTAACAATCAGCTGATGATGACCGGAGATGTAGACTGGTTACACTATCTGTCCATTTCACTGTCAGTTTCTATGGAAGTATCATGTTTTATCACCTTTAATTTCTTTTTGGCGGCTACAACTTTGTCTTTTTTTTCTGAACTTTCTTTTGCTGTCTTGCCATAACTTTACTTTTACTTCCTTATTTATTATTCAGCACCGCGTCTTACTACCCGTTCGGGTTATACGCTTTAAGTACTAATTACGCTAATGGATTGGGAAATGGGAAGGTTGAATAAGAGGAAGTGAACCCGTATTTGCGTGGAGGGAGAGTGGAAAACATTTAGTAATAACCACCCCCAGTTCTTCCGACCGAGATTCAAACCTCAATCTCCCCGTCCTCAGCAGTCGAGCTCAACACGACGAGCGCGTCAGCCAACTACGCCACCGAGGTGGGTTTTTACTTCCTTCTTTCTGTTATTTCACCTTCTATTTGGCTTCCCAGTATGACAGCCATTTTTTAGGCGTTTCTGCGAGTGGGAGCCTTTCTTTTTTTCCTTTGGTTTTGACGATTTTTGTGGAGATTCTGTTGGCCACAATATATGGTCGAGAAATGATGGGATTACGTAGTTTTTGTTTTGTTTTTTTCAGAGCTAGTTGGAGTAACTTCTGAAGAATTAATAATAGTAAAATTATGGGCTCCCCTGCTTGTGATTTTGAAGGTGTAGCCACAAGTTCCAGCTCCTCTTCTGGAGTGTCGCCACTCTTTGTAGAACAATCATTATGTACCAAATGCTCTTCCTGATTAATTATTCCCGTCTTAATGTTACTGTTGCTCATCCCAAAACTTGTTTCTGTCTGTTCCCCAACACATTTTCTTCGTAGTTTTTTCCAAACATGAAAAAGTTCCTTTGCAGATTCATCACCTTCCCAGCCTTTAGCATCTGACACTCTGAACTCCTCTGCGCGCCCACCGTTCATGACAGATTCAAAATAGAGCAACTGTTCAACTTTGAATTCGAATGGCTTCAAAGTCATTTGGTCACCAACCATTCTTGTATCAGCATTAAATGGTAAGAGTCCGCATTTTCTAAATCCATTTTTCACAGTTTTTGCAGAAACACGAGATATAACTGTATCTAACAAAGAACCAAACATCACTCTAGTCAATGCCCTGTTATTGTTTTGTTTCTTCCAATCAAATACAACATTTTTACAATTTTTATTAGTGGCCTAAAGACAGATACATCTGCTGGTTGTAATATATGCATAACATTAGGCAACAATGAATATAATATATAATATAATATTGTTGTCAGTATAAAATCTAGAAACGTTATAAGTCAAATGAGAATGATGGCCATCATTGAGAATAATACAGAAAATGTTTTGTTATTTTTATCAAAGGAAGAAAAGGGTTACACATGTATCCATAAAAAGCCTGTCCGGTCATCCACCCTGATTTTGACCTTCCAACTATCCAATCAGGATTCAGATTACGAATTATGTCTTCCGGTATACATTCATAAGGATATACAATCATCGGAGGAAATATACTGCCTGTTGCATTTGTAATGATTAATACAGCTATACATTCTTTTTCAGAACCATTTTTTACTTCATACATGTCTTTCATACCTTTAGGACCAAGAACTAAACCAGTTTTTGGATTGGTTAAAAAACCAGACTTGTCAGAATTAAATATTCTGTCAGGAACATTACATATATCTAGAGCATTTTCTTTCTTTAAATGTTCATACAATTCACTTTGCCAGTGTCGGATAGACATTTCAGTAAAGTTGGTGTTGACGAATATCAGGATGTCTTTTTAAAAAGAGGTTGAACCACTTATCACATGGTAGGCCTAGGCTTAATTTGTTTGTAAAAGTAGATTGTCTTTCCTCAATTTTTATTTTTTCCCCAACTGTGTCTATCAACACTCTTTCGTTAAGAGGGATGCCCTTTTTTTTGGCATTAGCAACTATCCATCTGCACAAAAGATCTTCTTATTGTGTTAAAATTGTGAGGGGTCCCATCTTTCTAGCAATAGATAACCGGTTTTTCAGCTTGAGTAATAATGTGGAATGGGGCACATTAAATTTTCTTCCTGCTTCTCTTATTTTTCCTCCGTCTCTCACAAACTTCATCACTTCATTTAACTCATCTTCAGAATATTAAAAAAAAAAAAAATCTTTTCACTCTCTTCTGCCATTTTCATCAATATAGAACAGCTTATGAAAAATAGAATAAATAATTATTAACTAAGGTAGGGCCTAAGTTAAAATCTTAAAGGTAGGCTATTGCAATTTTATACATTTCAAATGAAATTTCACATAGGTTTATTTGCGAGCCAAATCAAGGTAGGTTAGAAACAAAATGAAGGCACTTAGAAAAATTATGAAAATATGGCTTTTATTAGATTTTCGGCTACTTAAATAGACGTCAAAGTAGGCCTGGTTCGCCTTTTCTTTATAAATGTACTTCCGACAACAATACTTTAGCATGTTTTAATATGGGGAAAATAAACTTTAGCATTATGAAGAACAAGATATGTTTCATAATTATAAAACCAATTGTCAAACATCTGATATACAGTAATTAACCAGTGTGTTCATCTACTGGAAAGCATTGAAATATCGGTATAATGCAGTGCATTTTGGTAAACTACTTGATTTTAACATAGTATTCTAAATCATTAGTTGACCAATACATTTTTAGGTTAAAAATATTTTTTTTTAGCATTTACTGTTATAATTATATTAATCAGTTATTTTAGTTTTCAAATCATTAAGGTTGGAAACAATTATCATAAATACAAACTGGATTCAAAAAGATGACAAATACAGTGCAACTTAGCAGGTCTTCTTAATCCATGATCCCAAAAACACATGATCCCTATGCAGCATGGACTTTATAAAATGGCGAACACCACTTCCTATTCCTCATTAACCTTAGTTGTTTTGTGATTGGTGTCCCATGAACAGCTGGGATCAACCAGACTTGATCTAACACTGTGTATAGCCTTATTTTATGACTTTAAAGTCAAGGTGGTCAACTACTGGTATGCTTACACTTCATCATTAGATGACTTATATGATAACTTAAATCCATAACAGACACAACATCCAGCCCCCGGCCGTTATTAATTCATCACTATGAAAGGGTAAGCCCACATTTCACCAATGATTGTTTGGCCATACAGAAAATCAAACTCGAGACATTAAACTCAGTCAGCACACACGCTATGACTGAACTAAGTATTTGGCATTGATATGTAGGGATGTGATAAGAAATTCATAATCATCATCAACTGTTTATAACCTGTGGCCATGTCAGTTTAGTAGAATATATCCATTATTCCATAAAGGCCTGTCTACAACCAACATACCTGCTTGTCGGACTCGCAACTACGCAATTGCAAATGCACTCGTAATTACGTTTTTATTAAATACAAAATAGACTGTCTACAATGAAAAGTCGTAAAACGTAATTTCAAACAATAGGAGCAAACATCAATGACGACTATAAAAGTCAAATTCATATTGTTTTCAAATAAGAAATAAATGTTTAAATGGTTAAATACACGTGATTTTAATTGAAAATCCTTTATTCATTACTATACATTTCCAAGCGTTGTTGTCATTGACCAAATACCTTTATATTATTTTATTTTAGTACTCCATCCATATTGTCTTTTTATTGGCTGAACGCAAGCTAACGTAACCACATAAACGCAAGAGATGGGCAATGTTCATCTCCTCCTGACAAGTTGGTCTGACAGTTCCGACATACGATTGTGTTTGCGTAAGCTATTGTAGACAAACAAAATTACGTTATTACGTAGTTGCGAGTCCGACAAGCGGGTGCGTTTGGTTGTAGGCGGGCCATAAAACGTCTAGGATAGGCTACATTTGAAAGTTAGGTTAAGTGCAATCACAAATAATAAATTTAAAACATGAGTTAGTTAGTTAGTTAGTTAGTGTGATTATTATATTATTACCTTGATGCTTTCATTTTGATCCACGCGCGCAGTTAATTTGCTGTGGTTGGTAGTCCTTAGAAAGTGAAATTTGAATCAAATTCTACAGAATGATAGAAACTCAGGAATTAAGACTGGGCTTTAGGTTAAAAGGCAAAATTAGAACAAATCTAGTGGCGGCGAAGTAGTACCAGATTTTAAAACTATGCATTCACAATTAGATTAAATCCACACACCAATTTTAATTTATGCGTTAGTATCTATCTACCGATCAGATTACTATATACAAGAGGAGTCTATGAAAACACCACACAAAAGCTTCTAAAGGTTTGGATCAAATATCAAACATACCAACATCTATGTTTTTCTTCAGTTTCTTGTTCTCCTCTCTCTGTTTTCTGTCTTTTCCCCTATCCTATGTACGTCTATGTATACCCTAGGTCATTGCGACCATTTACTAGCGATGGGGTGGGTTTTTTGAAAATTTTCCCACCCCAAACCTACAGTGGCAATTTTCAGGCCGCAAGGCCGCCAAATCCCTTCATGTTGTGATTGTTCGTATCCCTATGTCGTGTCCGTTTTCGAGAGCCCTTCGGGGCTGGTGTTAATGTTTGTCCTTTTATGTTTCCCATGTTTTATTCATGTTTTCATGTTTATGTTTACTGTTTATTAATAATAAAAACCATATAAACAAACAAACAAATATCAAAGACCAACCATATGAAGACTTAAGGTAGCCAATTCTTATCTCTATCGATAGTAGAAACCCATATTGGCTTTATTTAGTACCAGAATTTTATTATTTATTATATTGGTAGGACAAATGGCTATTTATAACTGAAGTATAAATTCCCTTTTCCACGGTCTTTTATCCTACCTAAATACTATTTTATGGTTGGATTCTGGTATAAGACAAACCCTTCCAAACGAGCTTCCTTCAAAAATCATTGTATTTATATTAGCCGACATCAACTTATTTAAAAGAAAAAACTCTCTAGTTCCAATCTTTGCTTTGATCTTCAAACCTTTTACAAACATATTTATTTCATTTAACTAATCAACACATTGATGGATCTCATATAATCAGCCTAATTAATGAACAATATCAAATTTCACGCTGCCTTGTATGTGAGTAAGAGAGAAAGAGATCCCCGAAAGTTTCTTTCACCCTTAGGAAAAAGTATTTAGATGACAGACAAAAATTTCAAACACGGATGTATATCCATTAATATTATAAAGCTCGCTGCATGCAATCTAATGGTTCTAGCATCTATCGAAACCAACAGGAACCCCGAAGATCTCCGGATTAAAAAACTACTCTTTTAACTAGTTTTTTTTATATTTGGGTACAAAAAAGAAGCTTACTTTAACCATTTTGAATTACCTTCTGTGAAGCTTCTATTCTCTAATTTTTATCCACAATAACAGAACTTAATTGTTTTCGAGACTAATAAACTACAGTAAGCTCGATTGACGTTATGCTCGGATTTTGAAAGAACCGCGCTATATTTGCTGTGTAATATTTTCAAAGGAAGAGCATCTCGTTCTCCGACGTTCAGCGGCAAGTCCTAATTAAAAAATGTACGTGCGGTGAAATTAAAGTCAAATATTGTGTCTAAAAGTCTTCAACAAAGGTCAATGACACCCAAAAAATACACAACAATTAAAATCTCAACTTGAGTTGAAAATCACGCGTGAGAACTGCAAGACACCTGAGCAATGTGTTATGAATGTGAGGAAATGTGTTGTCGAGCGATTGGCTACACTGGGATATAGACGCCAGTAGAAAGGACAGTGGGTGTGGACATAAAAAATTGTATCAGTGATGAAAGTGAACAAGTCTCTTCAGTACGTAGTGTAAACTGAAACTATAGCAAGTTATCACGTTGTAGTATGTGCTAAGTAGCCTCCAGGATTGTTTAGAATATAACAGTGGCGACGAGGTGTTAAAAAAAAAGAATCCGCGTATATTTTGTTTTTCGTCTGGATATTTTCCTGACGAACGAAATTCTCCTTAATGGCGGATAGGGAAGAAGGGGCTTCTGTTCGCGTTACAGAATCAATTCCCAAGTTTAATATTGAACCTTTTGATCCGTCTAAGTCCAACTGGAAAGTTTACTTAAAAAGATTAAAAAATAAGCTTAGGATTTACAATGTACAGGAAGACAAGCAGACTTTATATTTATTAGACGCCATTGGTGAACATGCGTACGAAAGGTTATGTGATCTGTGTGAGCCAACCGAACCAGAGTCTAAAACATTGGAACAACTTGCAAATATTTTGACTACATTTTTTCAGCCAGAACCGAATGCACTGGCAGAAAGGGTTAAATTTCAAAACAGGGTGCAAAACGAAGGAGAATTACCAGCTGATTTTGCAGCTGAATTAAAAAAACTTACGCGTTATTGTAAATTTCCAAATGATTGGTTCGATGACGCCCTTTGTACTCAATTTGTGCACGGATTGCGTTCTCAAGATCTGAAATTGAAACTAATGGAACTTCCCACAGTTACTTTTGGGTCTGCTGTTGAGTATGCTAGTTCTTACTCTAGTTTACGTCTTTCGGTCCCACAAGATGAAATTTGTACCACAAATGTCAATGTAGTTCAAAAGAAAGTTCAGAAACAAAGATTATATAAATCCAATAAAGGAAAGATACGTTGCATACATTGTAACTTTACAAACCACGATTCTAGTAACTGTTGGTATCGAAACGCTTCTTGCCGTATTTGCGGGGTCAAAGGCCATATAAGTCCTGCATGTGAGAAAAAGGCTAACAGGGACACAAGAAGTACTTATCCAGAAAAAAAAATGAGTTACTCTAAAAGAAATAGGGCTTTATACCAGGTATGCTCAGAGGATCAAACGTCGGATGGAGAAAGTATCAATTTAAATGAAACTTCTGGCGTGTTTTCTGATATTTTTCATATTCAAAATTCAGTGAAGCCTAATAAAATCATGGTACAGCTAACAGTAGATGGGGTAAATATGGCGTTCCAAGTTGATACAGGGGCACATGTAACATTAATCAATGAAGCTATCTTTAGAAGCAAGTTTCCAAATAAAGAAATTTTACCCACTACAGTAAAATTGCGTACCTATACCGGTGCACACATACCATTGTTAGGTAAAGCTAATGTCTTAGTTAATGGAAACAAATTGGATTTATACTTGGCAGAGGGGGATTTCGCCACCATAGTAGGTCTTGAGTGGTTACGAACCCTTAAGTTAAATTGGACAGAACTTTTAGGAACTGTAAACGCTATCAATAAACTTTCAAGAACTCCCAACAAAAATGAAAATCTACAGGATATTTTAGTAAAATTTGAGAATGTTTTAAGAAAAGGAGTAGGTAAAGTCAAAGGAGTGGTGGCTCAAATCCGACTTAAACCCGACTCTGTTCCAGTGTACAGGAGACATCGTAATGTGGCCTACTCTCTTGTTCCTAAGATGGAAGCAGAATTGGATCGCTTGGAAGAAGAAGGTATTTTATCCAAAGTTACCCATGCGGACTACGCTACGCCAGTGGTTCCTGTAATGAAGAGTGATGGTACAATCAGGATTTGCGGTGATTTTAAGACAACCATCAACCCTCAACTCATCATCGAGGACTACCCCATTCCGAATATTGAAGGTATTCTTGCAAATATAGGAAATTGTTCATTTTATTCCAAACTTGATATTAGCCAGGCTTTCAATCATATTGAAGTTAAGGAGTCTGATCGCAAGTACTTAACAATTAACACTATAAAGGGGCTCTATCAGTATAATAGACTTCCATTTGGCATTACTACTGCTCCCGCCATATGGCAGAGAACAATTGAGGGGATTCTGAAAGATATTAAAGGAGTTCAAGTTTTTTATGATGATATCTGTGTTAGCTCCGAAACCGAAGCTCAACATTATCAGTCACTCGAATCGGTGTTTAAAAGGCTGGAAGATCATAACATCAGGGTTAATGTGGACAAGTGTACCTTCTTAAAACCCTCCATTAAGTACTGTGGATTTATCATAAGCAAGGAGGGTATCCACAAATGTCCTGAAAAGGTGGAAGCAATTTTGAAAATAAAGCCACCAACTTCAGTAACAGAATTAAAATCGTTTTTGGGGGCAGTCAATTTCTATGGTAAATTTGTACCAGACCTCAGTACTTTAGCCCATCCCCTTTACAATCTTTTAAAATCAGGAGTGGATTTTAATTTCAATGAAGCATGTGTCAAATCTTTTGAACAAATTAAGGAAACAATAGCATCTGACAGGGTACTTACCCACTTCGACCCGAAGAAAAAAATTGTCCTCTCTACTGATGCCAGCCCTTACGGTTTAGGGGCAATATTGTCCCATCGCATGAGTGATGGCACTGAAAGGCCAATCGCATTTGCTAGTCGGACCTTGAGCCTGGGGGAGCAAAAGTGGAGTCAAGTAGAAAAAGAAGCATGTGCCATTATATTTGGAGTAAAAAAGTTTTTTGCCTATCTTTTTGGCCATCGGTTCATCTTAATAACGGACCATCGTCCGTTACTTTCCATCTTCGGATCATCCAAGGGTCTTCCGGTTCTGTCTGCTCTAAGACTCCAGAGGTATGCTATATTTCTTCAAGCGTTCAATTATGACATTCAATATCGTCCGGGTGCGGAGCATGGAAATGCAGACTGTTTGTCACGTCTACCTTTGCAAGACCAAGCAGAGGATTTTGACAAGGATTTAGAAGTTTTTAGTTTAGGCCAAATCAATGTACTACCAGTCACCGCAAAGGAAATAATAAGAAGCTTGAATAAGGAAAAAGAAACTGCGGAACTCATCCAAGCACTAAAATCGGGGGTCACCTTAAAACGCATGAATAGTTGGGGACATCCACAGCACGAATATTCCTTGTTCCATGATTGTCTTTTCTGGGGCCAGCGGGTGTACATACCCACATGCCTAAGATCCAGAGTATTAGATGAACTACACGAGGGACACATGGGAGTGGTTAAGAGCAAAGCATTGGCACGAAGTTATGTGTGGTGGCCTAAAATTGATTCAGATATAGAGAAAATGATTTCAAACTGTTTTTCTTGCCAACAGATGAAAAACAACCCAGCCAAGATATCCTACCACAAGTGGCAATGCCCCTCATCACCCATGGAAAGGCTTCATATAGATTATGCAGGTCCTCTCAAAGGCATGTATTTTCTTATTATTGTGGATGCTTTCAGCAGGTGGGTTGATGTTCACCCTGTAAAAAATATAACTTCTACAACAACAATTAAACTGCTGAACAATTTTTTTACAAACTTTGGTCTCCCCCACGTCATCGTTTCAGATAACGGCCCTCAATTTACTAGCTCAGAATTCTCAAACTTCTGTTCCGAATTAGGAATCAAACAAAAATTGATTGCACCATATCATCCGGCTTCCAATGGTCTAGCGGAAAGGGGAGTGCAGACTTTTAAAGCCTCTCTTAAAGCAGCCATACTGAGTGGAAGCAATATTAGTAATGCTATAACTCAATTCCTGATAGCCTATAGGAGGACTCCCCACTCCATCACTGGAGTATCTCCTGCATCTCTCTTTTTGGGACGTACGCTAAGGAGCCGTATAGATTTAGTCAAGCCTTTAGGCCCCCTAGCCCTTCAGCGGTGTTCCGAGGATCCGGTAGATGTTCCAAGAATTTTCGAGGAAGGATCAAACGTCGCTTTCCGTTCCTACAGAAACCCTGAAAAAAAGTGGCTTTTGGGAATTGTCAAAGAAAAAAAGGGTGATTTACATTATTTAATAAAACAAGGGGATAGCACCTATTTCCGCCATGTGGATCAGATGAGGCCAGTGGGGGAGGAACTCGGTAGACAACATATGAACACAAATAGTAGCCAGACTCCAAGATCAAATCCGAGACTATCTAGGAGGTCAATAGCAGTCGAGCCATCTGAACCCCCATTACTATCAGCGCCGTCCACTTCGCCCAGGAGTCAGTTTGAGTCACCCACTCAAGAGAAGAGAGCCAGCCCTCCTCATGAAAGAATCTCACCCAGGAGTAAGCCTTTGGACCTACCACAGGAGATGAGGCAGCCCATCAACGAAGAGTCAGCTTCAAGAGGTACGCCAGTTCGATTGACCTCTACTAGGAGTGGCCGCGTAATTAAGCAACCTGCAAGGCTCGACCTCTGAAGAGAAGACATTTTGTGAATGTGTTTTTTTTCCTCAACGAATTCAATTCAAGTAATGTAAAGTGTCAGGTGTCGATGGGGGGTGTTCAGACTAAGGAGGGAGGAGTGTTATGAATGTGAGGAAATGTGTTGTCGAGCGATTGGCTACACTGGGATATAGACGCCAGTAGAAAGGACAGTGGGTGTGGACATAAAAGATTGTATCAGTGATGAAAGTGAACAAGTCTCTTCAGTACGTAGTGTAAACTGAAACTATAGCAAGTTATCACGTTGTAGTATGTGCTAAGTAGCCTCCAGGATTGTTTAGAATATAACACAATGTACCAACAAAAAATTAGTTTTATTTTAAATCTGGAAATCAAGACATTTGGTGAAAACAATCCATATTTTTAATTCTAACTATGGGATCGACTTCATTTTTACTATAGAATACACTACATAAATATTTTTAAGCCACATGTTCTGGCCAGAGAATTAATTGCAAGATAGGCTACTAAGAATGTTTTTTTTTTCTTGAGACATAATCTTTTTTAATGCAATAGAGGACATTTGAAACAACAATAAAAAATATTCTTGCTTAGTAATAGTTTTTTTACCTGTGAGTATTTAATTTCATTTTATTTCAAGAACATTCATGTATATACTTTATTAAACTTTTTTTCTCTCTTAATTTTTCTGATCTTAAAAGGAATCCATGTAATCATTGTTCATCTAATCTGGACGCCAATATTTTTGTCATTAATTATTTTGTTTTATCCAATATCTAGCTTTATTATTAAGGATGTTTTTAGATGGATATCCATTGGGAGGTTATTATTATATACATACGTTTGCTCATTTGAGAATATTAACTACAAAGCGCTTCAAGTTAAATTTTTTTCAAAGCACAGCCACAACAACAAAGCCAAAAGAAATACTTATCATGGTACATATGTTGTTATTTAACTCAAAACGTAAATGTTAAACCATAAACAGAACCAAATAAATTAGTCACTTTCCTACATTCTCCCATTGGTGGTGTATCCAGGCCGATATGTTACAACAGGTGGGAATTGACTTGGTATAATAATAGCAGTACTGGTCATTTTTACAATCCAGACTTACCAATCTTTGATAATAAAATAAAATAAAGCACAAAGTTAAAATCATTATTTTGAGTGAAAAAAAAGCTTAAAAATGTATAAGTCTTTTTAACCCTGAATTCTGTCATGATATTAAAACAAATTATTTTTTGTGGAGCTATTTAAGGCGAACTTTCTTGACCGACCGATTATATCCGCAGACGAGAATTTCTAGAGTGAAAGCAAAAGAACCCACCTATTTGACTAAGAATTAAAGTTTTCACATATCTTTCAGGCTTCTTTAGATGCCACAATCAACATGGAACAAAGGGCTTTACTTCCTCTTCGAAGAAAGTGGTGCTATGGATTTTTACTTCCCATGAAAAGTTCATCGAACCCAATTTGATTTGAACCCAAAAACATCGAGTCCTGAGAAAAGCTGTGCCCCAAGACCACCGAGGTTAACTAACACAAACTAACCTGTTACATTGTTCCAGTATAGATACTATATTATAGATAGAACACACATTGGTTGTATTAGTGATTCACCCAAAGCTGAGACCTGATGTAAACAAAGCGACGAGGAAGTCTATGCTCTGATTTGCTACTGAATGGACTTTTAATGGCATCCATTCACTAAATAGTCCCTCCTATCCTGACTCAATAATGTGAGAACCCATGGTACAGTCCTTATCACATTTTAACGCCAAGTCAACGGTCCATCGGCAGTTCATCTCGGTAGTGTTAAATGATGGTTGTGAGTGTTGAGTGCTTTCCATCTATTTTTGGTGTTAGTTGGGTGTGGTCCGAGTTTTGTAAAACATAGGACAGGAAATTTAAAAGCATTAAAAATACAAAAATTCATAGTGACTTACTTAGCTATGGTACTGAATATACATGGTCACACCTAATTAAAATATTTCTTTGGTCTTGAACCAATCATCCTTTGCGTAGTGATTGTTGAGAGTTGTTTACTTCAGGTCTCAGGTTAGGATGAATCAATAATCATGATTATTTGAATAATAACAATCTAACTTAGGCCAGCCTACCTTTAATTTATCATTATAGACTATAATTGATACATTTGCTCATATTATACCATTTGTTTGATGAAAGTGATTCAAAACTAGTTATCAACTCAGGCTTTACATTTAATACATTTGATTGTTCCATTTTACATTTCGGTTTTATTGATTCCTTTATTGATCTTTTTTGATCTGAATTTTTATTTATTGCATGTGTATGTATTACTTTGAATTAGTATGGTTCAAACCACTACGTGTTTTACTATGGCTAACCTAAATCAACAAACATTTTATAAATAAATAGGAAAAGGCATGAACCCATTCTTAATATTAAAAAGCATACCGTACGGCAGAAAATCAAAATACCTATTTTGGTATAATAAAACTATATTTACTTGTAAACTATTTCAAAGTATTTTTTTATAAGTCACTTGTTTATAACTATAGCAAATAATTTTTATTTTGTTTAAGGCCCAATTTGTTTGCAACATTATATAGCTTTGCTTTGGTCCACATCCTATGAAAAGATGAACTGATCTGTGATAAAATGCATTTATGATATATAATCATAGTTATATTTTAGACATAAATGTAAAGAAAGTCCCAAGAGTGTTGACTTGGCTAGAGCTATTAAAATAAATTGAGATGAAGGTATGGTTATCTTGTAAAAGTTTACTTTTGAAATATTATTTGTACCTATATAACTAAATTTCATGTGTACTGTAAGCATCCACTACATTGTAACAAAATAGTCCCAGAAGATGGCCTAGGCTGCCAGGAATTTAAAATATATAAATTAAAAAAAGTATGTTTCCAGTTTTTAACCACGAAAAACAAACATATTTTTCTCCACTTAAGATTTTGATAAATTATTCATGTTGAAAAAATGGTTGATACATTGCTTATATTTCCGGATTTAATCATGCTGGTTCTTATAAAATTGTGTACTTTGTGCTGAATGAATATGAAGGTGAGTGTATAAATTACTGTTCACCTTGAAGCTCTTAGTACAAATATCACACTTATAGTTTCGTTGTTCTGAATGAATAATAAGGTGTTTGTTTAAACCATCCTTCACCTTGAAGCTCTTATCACAAACTTCACACTTATACTTTCTTTGTTCTGAATGAATAAGAAGGTGTCTGTTTAAATCACCCTTCAACTTGAAGCCCTTATCACAGATATTACACTTATACTTTCTTTGTTCTGAATGAATAAGAAGGTGTCTGTTTAAATCACCCTTCAACTTGAAGCCCTTAACACAAATATTACACTTATACTTTCTTTGTTCTGAATGACCTAGAAGGTGAGTGTATAAAGAACACTTCATCTTAAAGCTCTTATTACAAACATCACACTTATACTTTCTTTGTTCTGAATGAATAATAAGGTGTTTGTTTAAACCATCCTTCACCTTGAAGCTCTTATCACAAACTTCACACTTATACTTTCTTTGTTCTGAATGAATAAGAAGGTGTCTGTTTAAATCACCATTCAACTTGAAGCCCTTATCACAAATATTACACTTATACTTTCTTTGTTCTGAATGTATAAGAAGGTGACTGTTTAAATTCTTTTTTGCATTGAAGCTTTTAACACAAAAATTACATTTATACTTTCTTTGATCTAAATGACTAAGATTGTGAGTGTATAAATAACCCTTCACCTTGAAGCTCTTATCACAAACGTCACACTTATATTTTCTTTGTTCTGATTGTAAATCTTGAGTGGAAGGTGGTAATTCAGTCTGTAAGGAAAATGGAAATAAAAATTTTACATTAGTCTAAATATTTATCAAATAACAATAAGACATGTATTGATTTTTAATTCCTAGTAGTCCAATTTTTGGGCTACCAAATCAATATTATTATAAGTTAAATTGCAATCAAAATAATTAATGAAATGAGGTATATGCTCCCCAAAACCATGTGGAATTTATGAGGATATAAGTTTAAATCCAAGAACTGTTGACTCGAAAACAGCAATATGTGCCGCAGTTTTATGTTCCAGAACATGAACTATAAATGGTGATATTTACAAAGTCGTAAGATAAATTTGAATTTGTTGATATGAATAAAGAACAATAATTATTGTTGCCCAAAAAAAAAGCTTAAGTCCCTGATAAATATAAAAACGCTGAATATGAAATAACTCTGAATTATTTAGTATTTATCTGTGGAGAAATGTAAATGTTCCGAAGAAAGAAAATGATTTTCAGGATTTTAGGAACTCTTCTTTCAATAGTGTTACGACTATAATTAAATAAGTGGGCAGGGGGAAAATATATAATGTTCATGAAAAATTTTCTTGATAAAAAATATAGATTTGTCTTAAGAATTGTTTTTAAATGAATAATGTTTTTCATATATTATTATTCTAATGTTCAAATATTATTTTGTAAATAGAATAAAATTTATAAATAATAACCCTAGGGTGCAATAATGATTTGAAATGATTAACGTTATCAAGTTTCAACAATACAATTTCGTTATATGACCTACTGTGTGAAGTATTGTCATGCTAAGTCAATAATCTCAGCTTTGATCCAAGTTTCAAGGTGTAATTTTTTCAATTTACTCAAATAAAATTTATTTAAGGTGGAGTGATAGTGAGCATGAGTTTAGGGCAGTATTTTTACAGTTATTATAGCACAAACATCTTTTGGCCAAAATAAATCAAATGTTTCTTCTATAGAAACATAGAGGTTTGTTTTCTGCACATGCTAATATCAACAGTTGTTGAATATCTGTCATAAGCATGGCAGCATTTGGTGACAAACTTTTATCTTAATTTAAAAAGTTTGTCACCAAATGCTGCCATGCTCATGACAGATATTCAACAACTGTTGATATTAGCATGTGCAGAAAACGAAATTCTATGTTTCTATAGAAGAAATATTTGATTTATTTTGGCCAAAATGTGTTTGTGCTATAAAAACTGCAAAATTAATGCACTAAACTCGTTTTCACTAGCACCCCGCCTTAAGTCATAACACTACTCTATTGCTCTTGTATAATAGTTTTAAGGGATTTTTTTTTTAATGTTAAGTGTTACTTTTTGTTACCTTTATAAAAATATATTTTTATTTTGCTTGATGATTTCAGCGGTTCTCAAACTTTTTTTTTTTTCGCATACCACTACTGTGTATTACAGATCAGGCGCATACCACTGAACTATTAAACATTTCCCTAGGATAGAGCATTGTCTTGGAATAATAAAGCAGTAAAAATTACAACTGTTTTTGAAAGTATCTATTATTTATTATAAAAAAAGTTACAATATTCTTAAAGTCTAAAAATTCAGAAGGATGGTGCATGCTTGAAACAAACGAGGACAGGTCAGGGTCAGTTGTACTCATTATTTAAACACAGCGCCATCTATGATTGGCTGTCTGGTATATTTATTATTTTATTCAGTCATTAATTTGTCTTAATACCTATTGGTTGAAATGGTTTAAATTAGGAGGGATAGCCAGCACACTTACCTAGGTGATACTGGAGTAGAAATTGTTTAGATATAACACTACTCTCCTGACCTGATGAAGCTGTCTGTGACAGTGAAAGCTTGTCCTTAAAAATGTGTTTATGTGTTTTTTAGTGTTATATCTATACAATTTCTACTCCAGTATCACCTAGGTAAGTGTGCTGGCTATCCCTCCTAATTTAAACCATGATTTAGCCTAGTGCTCTATACCACATAATCTATTGGTTGAAATGATATTTTACGACTTTTCATTGTAGACAGGCTATTTTGAATTAAGTGAAAGTGTAATTACAAGTATGCTTGCAACTGCATAGTTGCGAGTCCTAATAGCAGTTGTGTTGGTTGTAGACAAGGCATTAGTGTTGCTATAAACAAATAAGTTCCTCTAATTGAGGGGAAAATGTTAGTATTTTTGTGTCTGCTTGCATACCACTTTGAGAAGCCGTGCGTACCACAGTTTGAGAACAGCTAAAATATATTTGATACATCAAACAGATTGTTCATCAGCTATATGAAATGTTGGATGACAGTTACATAACATATAGAAAGTGCATGTTATATTGTAAATGTATAGGTATTAAAAACAAATTATATTTGAATATATATATTATTGGGTGTGAATAAATCAATAAAAGAAACTTGACATAAAAGGTTTGTTAGATGTAACTAACTAAGCAAAAGAAAAACAAAAATATTTTCCCTCCAAGGAAAGAAAATCTTAATCATAAAAAAAGACTATATTAAATAAATTTGTATTGTCTATGCAAAAAAGATTATATTAAATAAATTTGTGTTGTTTATGCAAGCTACTAATTCTTTTCCTGCTGGAAAATTTTAACCACATGTTTTTAACACGGATCTAACACCAAAATTTTAACCAAATGTTTTTAAACATGGATATAACACCAAAATTTGTCATTGGGACCATTAAAACAACTTGATCCCCTACAAGCGTTCACACCTTAGTTATTAATTATTATTGTTTTCACTGCACCTGTGGTTATATAAACTTTTTTACAATTGCTATGCAGGTAGATTTAAGAGGAAATGCAACCTTATGTCCCTGGAGGGAGAAGTGTAATTAGGAATTATCCTAATGAAAGCCAAAACATGATTTGAACCTCGACCTCTCCGTCACTGAAAACCTAAACGAGAGTGATGTAAATATGTGTGCCAACTGATATTTGTAGGAATTAGTAAAAATTGCTTCTATAATTACTATAAAGATTTGAATAAGATGTGACTAAAATGAATAATCCAGCCCAACAGATATTTTGTATGTTATTGTATCAGCACCCCTCTCCTAAATATTGGACTGCTACAGGCAATTACGTCCGTGCTGTATAAACAAACTAACACAAGCTGCTTTTATCATTTCAACCACTTACATTTCAATTAATTTGGATTTTGCACTTTAATAGTCATTCTAAACATTAATCAACTAAATATAAAGCTAGAGATTCAAACAAGCCCTGTGACCACACCCGAGATACACCATGACCCCAAATAGGGTTGGACACTACTGTATTTGAGTTTATTGTTCATCCCAACCAACACACTTGTTAATTCCTTTGTCCAGAATGATCTAAAATGTGCTTAGTAAAATTACACTTATGATTGAAAGTCTGGTTACAAACCTCACAAATATATTTTCTGTGTCCTGAGTGTGTAAATATATGTTCGGTAAGATTCCTCTTATCATTAAAGCCCTTTATCACACATATCACACTTATATTTCCTCTCTTCGGAATGAACAAGAAGGTGCCTTTTGAAATTTCTCATCAATATGAAATCCTTTTCGCACATATCACACTTGTATTGTCTCTGTCCTGAGTGAATCAAAATGTGATTGGTAAGAGTAGACTTATCATTAAAGCCCTTATCACACACATCACACTTAAATGGTCTTAGTTCAGAATCAACAAGAAGGTTCCTTTTAAAACTACCGCTTACTATGTCCTTATCCCACACATCACATTTATACTTTTTCTGTCCAGAATGAATAAGCAGGTGTCTGTCAAAATTCCACTTTCTTTTGATGACAGTATAACACGCATCACACTTGTACATTTTCTGTTCAGAATGAATTAGCAGGTGCCTGTTAAAATTCCCTTTTCCTTTGATGACAGCATCACAAATATCACACTTGTATTTTCTTTGACCATAATGAAATTGTTTGTGTCTGTTAAAATTCTTATTATCCTTGAATACCTCATCACACATACGACACTTGTATTTTATCTGTTCATAATGTGAAAGAAGATGTCTGTTAAAATGCCTCTTAAGCTTGAAACCTGTATCACAAATAGCACATTTGTATTTACACTGTCCATAGTGAGTAAGAAGGTGTCTGTTTAGATACGACTTATCCTTAAAGCTCTTATCACATGCATTACACTTGTATATCCTCTGTCCTGAATTGATAAAAAATTGTGCAGTTCCGTCTTGACGACATTCTGTATTATTTTCTTCAAGTGCACATTCATTGGGAAAAATATTTTTTTTAAGACTCTCATTGTTAGGCTCATTAAAATCTTTGTTTCTTTTTTTTGAAATCACCCATTTCTCAAATTTAAAATTACCCCATGTAGATGCAACATCATTTGCTTGGGATGGTAAATCATGAGTGGTATGTGTTGGTTCATTCTGTAAGTAAAATGTAAAAATAAAGTAAACTTTAGTCCGAATATTTATTAAATAACATCACAATGATTTTTATGCCCCATAATTTAGATTTAGATTTTATTACTCATTGTGGGAGCTAACCACTCACTTTAGAGACAACCCAAGTTTATGTTCACTATCAGTTATCTCATATTTGAAGAGAGATAGTCAAAACATGGCAAAGTGCCAAAATATTGAAAATATAATTTATTCTTCCAATTTAAATTAACCATAAAATAATGCTTTGTCACCTGATGTCATACATGTAACATTCATAGGGATATAAGTTTTAAATCAAAAAATGTTGACTCTGTTACATTTATTGCTGTTTCCAGCTGTACCGAGTTCCTCTCCATTGCAAGTACTGTCCAGCATTTCTAAGATAGTCAAAAAGGTAACTTCTGGTTGTGACAATAAAAAAAAATTGGAAAAGAATCCAGTAACAAAATATTTTCTTTAGTAGGCATGTTTGTTGTCAAATGCACCCCTAACCAAACCAGGGAGACTTTGACTGGACTATTAGATAGCGCAAAAAAAAATACAAAAAGGGAAAATTTAGAGACTTACACCAACATGTGTTTACCCATTGGTATCTTTGAAATCATTACAAAAGGTTGCAATTATGAAATATTTAGAATTTATTATTAAACTCAAACACTGTTAATTTAAGAAAAAAAGTAAAAAAGTTGACATTAATCATTATTTTATCGATTTGTATAAAAGGTTACATTAATCAAAAGAGATTTCTTTAGTAAAAGACAAGAGAAAAAACAAAATTAATAATGGTGGAAATAGTGTCCAACCATAATGCCCTTTATAGGTATAGTTATAATTTAGAGCATGTGGTGTATTGGATCACGACAATTACATAGTAGAAAAAGAAAACCCGGTCGCATTGTAGATAATGGTCAGCGTTACATAAGGATTACAAAAGAGATTCAAAATAATAAACCTAAAAGGCCAAATTTGGGAAATTAAAACTACATACTCCATTGTATCAAATATAGAAAGGAAAACGACTACATGCTAAATTTATAATCAAACCCAAATATAAGAAGGAAAAAAAAATTAGCATCCCACATCAATCAGGTCCTGAAAGAGAGTGAGGGAGACAATCACATCACATCCACGGACAGGGAGTCGTGTTTCAGGCGAGGCCAATCAGAGACAAGAACACAAGACAAACAAGGACCAAAGGCATTATAGTTATTACCGATAACCTTTACAAACTACAATGAAAATAAAAATAAATAAAAGGAAACAAAAGGACGAAATGCCCCCATTACAGTTAAATTAATTACATTTAAAAAAATACGTACATAGATATTCAATTATTAAGAAAAGATTATTAAAAATTTAGTTCCATTAGTTTCGTCCAGATCGCTACGTACTGAGAAAGTAAAACAAAAATAATTTTTAGTTCAATCTTTGCCAGACAGGCTTCGCTACTTGCCCCTACAAGAAGATTCAAGGTCGATTGAACATACGGTCAGTCTACATTTGTGACAATCAGTACACAGCCTGTGGTCAGTTTTTTGTTGAAGCCATATATTTTTCCACTACCGGCTTGCTAGGCCTGTTGTAGCTTCATATGTCTTATAATCTAACTTAAGACTATGACAGGCACAACCTCCAGCCCCCAGCCGTTAATTAATCTTTATCTCAGGGTAAACCCCTATTTAACCAATGATACATATTTTTTGGCCATGCCGGGAATCATACCGCGGACCTTTAGCTCAGTAGAAAAACACCTGATCGCATGAATTAAGTGGTTGGATTGAGACTTAAGCGGTTGGATTGAGACTTAAGCAAACACACAGATTTTGCTTTTAACGCGTGTGTGTTGTAACTGCAGGTGGTCTTCGAAGTTTGAATCGAGTTCAAAACTATAATATTGTAACCAGAAGTTGATTCAAAGAATATATTATAAAGTGGAGATTTGGGTTCAAGTAGAAAAAATAATTTATATTATATAGTGCAAAGGTTACAAAACTTATTTCATTAGTAGTCATTATAGGATTAATATAAGAGGTCTTATAAATCCCAAATGATTTTTTTCTTTCTTCGGGACATTTAGTTTAGTTCAAAGATAAGTACTGGTGAAACTTGGTTTCAAAAACTGCTAGGTGATTTGATGTGAAACAAATCATTAAGAATTGATATGTGTTTAATGTATATATGTTTATCAGCGACTTGGATTTTAACATAGTACTTAAAGTTGATTAAAAAACTTCAAATTCATTTTTTAGACTATGTAGTATCACCATTTCATATAGATGTTCTGGAACATAATATTGCATCTTTAGAGTCAATAGTACAACTCAACTCCGTCAGTAGGTAACATGTCTGTCTAATGAGTTAAGGGTCCCGGGATTGGGCGAAAAAATTATCATGGGTGAAATGTGGATTTACCCCTTTACATTTATAAATTAACGGCTAGGGACTGGATGTTGTACCTGTCATAATATTAAGTTGGATTGTAAGGCATATGAAGTTACAACAGGCCTACTTAGCCTGTAGAGGCCAATATATGGCTTGAATAAAAATGTATTCAAACCACAACCTGGATATATTTATAGATGTATAGTAAAGATATTTTTTACAATTATAATTGTTTGTATATATCACTAATATCATATTTGTTGGTTAGTATTTTATTTAAGTGAGAAAATATTGTAATCTAAAATTTTAGTCAATTTTAAGCACCCTCGGAAAACAAGTTTCTTGGGATTCCAAGAAAACATAAATAAATCTGAGTACTAGTAATTATAAAATATTCGGATTCACTTTGATGTAATTAATCAAACAATAAATTTTAAGCTTCCCTTTTATATTATTCTTTTTAGCATTGTGTCTTAATACCCGTTCGCGATATATGCTTACATATTAATTATATGGTAATGGATTAGCAAATGGGAAGGTGGTGAATTTAAAGGAAGTGAACACGCATTTGCATGGAGATAGTGAAAAGCCATTTAGTAAAAACCAATCCCAGTTAACCCGAACAAGATTTAAACCTCGATCTCTCCATCCTTGGCCGTCTAGCTCAATACAAAACTAGAACGTTAGCCAACTATGCCTACCAAGGCGGGTTTGCTATGTACTAATTAAGCTAATTAGTTATAGATGAGGAATGTTGATTTTGGAGGAATTATACCCACAGTTTCAGGCCGGGAATGGAAAATAGTTTAAGGAAAACCACCCATGGTACATCTGATTAGTATTCGAAAAACATTATCTTCGTTGTCAACAGCTCAATTTGTTGTGAGAGCGACTCCTTATACCAAGACTACCAAAGAAAGTGAGCATTAAGAGGTTTTTAAATTCGTTTTCAAGACATTTTTACATTTAGATCAGTTCTGGGGAAAGCAATGATAATGGGGGGATATAACACAAATAAAGTTTAACCACGATAAAAACTATTTACTACACCTACCTTAATTTCTTCTTTGATAGGTGGAAAACTGGTGGATGAAGATAGTTGAAGTTCATTATTTTGTTTATTCTCATTGATATAATCTTTTGAGCCTTCTTCTTTGATATGTACGAAATTGATTATGGTAAGATCATTATTTTGTAATTTCTTGTTAATACATTCTTTTGAATCTTCAGGTGGGTTGGCATCAATCTATATAATAAAATATTATGTTAGTAGCTAGAAGTTCTGGAACAGTAGACCTCGCTCCATGTTATTATCGTTACTACAGTTTTACTAGTAGTTCTGTGAACAGTTGACCTCCCTCCATGTTATTATAGTTACTACAGTCTTACTAGTAGTTCTGTGAACAGTAGAGCTCTCTCCATGTTATTATCGTTACTACAGTTTTACTAGTAGTTCTGTGAACAGTAGACCTCACTCCATGTTATTATGGTTACTACAGTCTTACTAGTAGTTCTGTGAACAGTAGACCTCCCTCCATGTTATTATTGTTATTACAGTCTTACTAGTTATTCTGTGAAAAGTAGACTTCTTTCCCTCCATATTATTATACGTTATTATATCTATCAATGTCTATTTTTTACAATCAAATAAAAGAAAGAGGATAAAAGGGAAAATCTGCTTCTTGGTTAAATTTAAGAACAGATGAATGAAGTGAAAATATAAAAATTATTACACATTTACCATTTCAACAAAAATTCACAAAACGACAAAATAATTAAGTATATATTTATTTTTATAAGTGCTTTTAGTAAAATGCCTTTTAGGTAGAAATTTTATTTGTATAAAATAAGCTGGATGGTTTCAAAATATAAATTTAACTTTTGATTCAAATATACAAAAAGGATTATTCTGGGAATGGTTTTTTTATAACATTGACTAGTAACAGAATGATGATAAAAACACAGCCCAAAGAACTGGAAAATATAAATGTGGGTATCCACATCATGTGACAACTACCTAATGGCAGCGGCTTGGTTGCAAAAGCAAGCTTATCTGGGTCCTTCATATGACTATATGTATCGTTATAGTTCGAATATACTGAGAGGGGTTTTCCCTAAAAATATTCTTACAAGATGTACTTGTGTTATGTGGGCAGCATAGCATTTCTCACTGAAAAAAAACTGTCAGATTCTTACAAAAGTCTATTTAGTAGAATACCCTAACAGTAATAGCCGGCCAGCAGGAATTATCACACTCGCGTGAGTCTAATAATATAACAATGGTAAATATGGTGAGGGGGGGGGGGGTTTCTACACTTC
>CABEEJ010005597.1:0-15399 GCA_901482245.1 Timema douglasi | reverse complement strand
GGGTTTCTACACTTCACTGTAATTGTGATGGTAATTCAGTAGGTCAGTGTTAGTTGTTGGAAGAATGTGTGTTGTATTTCTGAAATATTTTTTTAACAGAACTCGTGCATCAATACAAGCCCTCAGAGGACCTAATAAAACTATGTTTGATATGTTTGGTTTTTACCTCATGCTATATTTAAGGCAAAAAATGTGTGTGTATTTCACTTTCAAAATTTTAGGGTCATATTATGTGTGAGACTGTAGTACTTTATTCAAGCTTTTAAAATATATAGAAACTTTCTCAACCTGTACCATTAAATAAAACACACACATGTGCATGCACTTGGCATTTATGGATACTTACATCGATTTCCTCTTCACCTGCAAAACTTGGCTCCAACTTGATTTGATGATCATTATCAATCTAAAGAATAAAAGATTTGTTTTTAATTGTTGAAATTATATTGAAAGCTTAGAGGTCAGAAATAGCAATAATTTCCAAGTTATAAATTAAATTAATATTATATTGGGTGAATATAAAAATAAATATTATCATGTTCTTTAACCCTTACTACAGTGCTTTCACATGAATTTCAAGGTGTTCTAGATCCAAGTATATGATATATCTCACATCGAGATTTTGAAGGAGACATTGGATGAGGACCAAAGAGATCTTTCTTTTTCAACATTACCAACATTTTGTGATTGACATCACAATTCTTATCATAGATCAAAGAATAATATCCTTTAAATACATAGGGCTCACTATATTTCAGATAATTGGTTCTTACTAGCTATCATGGTTAGGGTTGTAAACATTTTGATCGGGTTGTTCAAATCTTCAAAACTTTGGCTTGCTTCGACAAAAATGTCAGCTTAAAATTTGCTTTGAAAAAAAAATCAGGCTTTGACAATTATGAAGCTTCACCAATAAAAATCCCCTAGATAAAATACCAGTGGGGATGAATTTGGGGGTTCTGTTTCTTTAACTGTTTACATCCCCAATTATATGATAATACCTCCTATCAAAATATTTGCTTCATCTCATTAGTGTTAATCAAATATTTAATGCAGAAATAACAAACTTAAAGTTCTTGTAAGATAATGTTCACTTAACTTTTAGGTAATATTCAATTCATGAAAAAGTATAATTTGTTAGAGAAAGATCGCCGTGGGTCAAGTGAACCGAAACAAACAAGATAATACAATAAAACAAACATTAGTCAGCACAATAAAGTTACAAGTAACGAGGTCACGAATGTGCGTCCCTAAACAATAACGGCCATGACTCGACTGTCTATTGTCTGGTAAAGACACACGCTGCGCATGCGCTATCACAAATATGGCTACACTAAACAACTGCAACTCGTCATAAATGAATACCAACATTCCAACATAATTAATGTGTGATCAGGATTCACATGACTTAACATAACTCGAGTAAAACACAGAAATTGGATTAGAAAAAATTGATAACAAACTAAAATTAAGAAAAGGCATTTAGCAATGATTAGGATCTAAGTACTTGCAATAGAGTTTTATTGAATACTGGATATACATAATAGGGACTACAAAGGTTAAAATGTTTTATAGTTTGCAAAAGATGAAAAAACTATATGGAAGAAATCATTTATATTCAATAAACAAACAAATGAAGTACTAAATAGCCATGTTGACGTGGCTCACCAATTGATTGGCTGGATAAAACATTTACCAAGTACATTTTATATTAACGTTCACGTAATGTGAAAGTTCTTACTTGAACAACTCTTAAGTAAAATGAACATTAATAATCCATTAAGTTAAATGCACCATGATGGCTTTCCCTTTAAAAGCATAAGGATAACCAGTTAATTTATGGGTGCACTACATGAATGTTAAGATGATTGTGATCATAGCATTAGTCAAAGATTAAAGTTACCTCAATTTTCAATTCCACTTTTTGATCGAAATCAATATGAGAGTTCAATTCCAGCTCTGTCGTTGTGGTTAGTGGAGAGTTCTTATCATTCTCATCCATCTTGGAAAGTTACTCTGCCATCAGTGACCTACAAAGGAAACAACGAATTAAAAGAGAACATTAAGTAAAAATCTCATTAACCAACTATAATACCATAGTAAAATAAACAACAAATATTATATTGTCTTTAAATTATAGAAAAATATTTATCTCTTATTTTACCTTTTTTTTTTCCAAAGTATGTACACTTTCTTAACCGACTAACTAGATCAACACATGACTTATAAGCTAACTTAAATCCATAACAGACACAACATCCAGCCCCTAACCATTATTAAGTCATCAATGTAAAAGGGTAAACCCACATTTCACCGATGATAAATTGTTCGGCCATACAGGAAATCAAACTCAAGACATTAAACTCAGTCGGCACACACGCTATGACTGAACTAAGGTATTTGGCATTGATATGTAGGGATGAGGTAAGAAATTCATAATCATCATCAATTGTATACAGGCTGTGGCCAGGTCAGTTGAGTAGACTAATTCCATTATCCTCTATCCTTACACTATTCTTACTCCTTTTCCATTTCTCTTCTCTCAGTTGATAATTTCCTTTCATCCACTCCTCCCATCTCTTTTGTGGCCTCTATTACGATTTACTACTTAATTCGCTTCATTCACATTCATTGGCCACTTCTCTTTTTTCATCCTCATTACATGTTCAATATCTCATGCTTACTCCCTCTACTATCTCATGTACTCCAACATCCTCATTACATGCCCATACCATATCGGTTTTGCTTCCTCTATCATCTCAAATACTCCTTGTACCCCCATTATTTCCTAATCTTGTTTCTACTCATAACAGCAAACATGCCTCCTCACAAACTTATTCCCTTGGCCTCCACTTGTATAATAACAAACTGCTATTTTGTCAAAACTCCTCTGACATCACATTCAAAGCTTACTACCGAGAGAAGAAATGAGCTAGTCCCTCTCATTATCTTACCTTATAAACCCACACTCTTATGTTGGTATGGGAACTCGGTGAAAGGTCCCACAAACTTTAAAATTACTATAGTTCCTCTGTGACCAACTCTATAGTCTAGTGAGACTACAAACCCAAAGGACCCGGAATTGATCCCTGGCACTTGGATTCTTTACATGAAGCATTGGGTCTGGTATGGAACAAACGAAGCCTCATAATGAGAACTGAGCAGCCTGAATGTAAAAGTAGCAGCTCCACTCTAAAAACTACCGAGATTAACAGCCAGAGAGGTCATTGTGGTAATCACATGACATGCAGGTTAGGTGTCCATCAGAGCGTATTCTGCAATTTAAAACTGGAATAGCTTATAGTCTATACGGAGGACTAAGGACAACCAATCCCTGAAAAATAAATGTGTGTGTGTGTGTGTGTGTGTGCACGACGAGTCTGTAGACTCTGCCTTTCTTAGTGTTTGAAACTTCCATTTGATTAAGGATACAAACTGTTTAAGCGTGATTCCCATCTCGGTGAGATCAATGCTATAACAATCAACTATAAAATATTTTGTTTTTTTGTGCCCGAAATAATTTAAAGTTTTTCTCAATTGAGATGAATTAAAACTTTTCGGAAGGAAATCTTCTAGAGCTAGGCGAAATCAGACGTAACCCCCTCTAAACAATCATTAACCAAAATAACTACACACCATATTTTGACAAAACGTCTAGGCTAGGCTACATTTGAAAGTGAGGTTAAGTGCAGTCACAAATAATATATTTAAAACAGGAGCTAGTTATTACAATTGTAATAGTAACATTAGTGATATCATTAAGATACGCGCGCGCGGCTACTTTGCTGTGATTGGTAGTACTTTTAAAGTTAAATTTAAATCAAATTATATGGAATGATAGGAACTAAGGAATTAAGGAAAGGAATATGTACACTGTTCGATCTGTAAGTGTGGTGTCGATATCTTACGGAATACTACGCACCTTACAGATTCGAAGTCTTGTCTTTAGGTTAAGAGCAAGTTCAAATTCAGTGATTGTAGCAAAAGTAAAACAAATCCAGTGGTGAAATATTATCAGATTGCTACTACTCTAGTAAAGGGTCAGATTTTTAAAACTATATTGATTTATATTAAAGGAACTCGACAATTTTAATTTACGCGTGAGTACGGTTGGTTGGATATCTTTCATAGGAATATCCATATACAGATCACACTAGTCTACACTAGGGATGTTCGATCTTGGATCGATCTTTTAGAAAATCGATTCTATCCCCTCGATTAATCGATTTTTTGAATCGATTCAAAGGCCTTGATCTGATTCACGTATCGATTCTTTTTCTAGCGATTTCTAAAAGATCGAATCGAAAGATCGAAACAAATCAAAATTTCAAATCAATTAAGGAAAATTTAATTTTGTTGTTGGCCTTAGGAAATGTTTTGTTGACTATTAGTACTAGGAAAATTTCGAAACCAAGGGCCAGTTTCATAGTATGGTTAGTACGCCTCAAGTGCGGCGCTACACTAAGTACATGACGACACCTACCTGAACCAGAATGGAATGGGCCGTTCTCGCATAGGAAACTAGCCCATTCCATTCTGGTTCAGGTAGGTGTCGTCATGTACTTAGTGTAGCGCCGCACTTGAGGCATACTAACCTTGACTATGAAACTGGCCCCAAGTCTTTCAATCTTGGGCTACTAATTAGTTATTATTTGTCTTTATTTAGTAAAGTGAAGAGAATAATCCACTGATCTGCACTTTTCACGTCTAGGTTCTGTAAATGATCACATCACGTTTTTATTCTGTGATGTATTTATGGTGAGGTGTTGGCCAAAAAGTCAATAGTTTGAAAGTATTTCGTAAAAACCTCATTTTCCCCATAGAGTTTTTGTAGTTATAGAATGCTTACACCTACAATCTACACTTCCACCAAGCTAGTGATTCCCAAGTTTTGAGACACACCCTCCAACAAAAAGTTGTGAGGTTTCCTCAAGACGGATGCCAACAAGTGTGTTTAGTTTTAGTACAATCACTAGTTCTCGAACAATTAATTCAAACAAATAAGGTGTACTGATTTCACAGTTTCTGAAAGATTAATTCGCTGCTACCGAGGAAAGAAAATAAGTGCGTCCCTCTCTGGGGTCTAGAGGTTAAGGTTCTGGTTTGTCTCCAATATATAGCCTGATTTTCTTAAGAATCTTCTGGAAGCTCCTGAATCCCCAATCTCCCTTTTGATTTGGAGGGCAAAAACCTTTAAAAAATACATAATTTTACTAACTGCCTTCTTCCCCTCATATAAATATGATTTTCTACCAGCATTGATTCTTCTCTTCAAGTAAAACATTTAAAGTGCTCCTCAATGTGAAAAATAATTATAGTAGGCCTACCACCACACACAAGTGCATCTAAATTTAAAAATTGGAAAACAGAACAGGAACAAAGTGTACATTGTATGTAAGGCCACACACATTATTTAAATCACTGCCCTTTGTGGTTACCACAAAAATAATTTAAATATCTTCCAGAGGCATTTAATAAGTCATACATTTTTGCTGCCCCCTCCCCCTAATACATTTTGACGCCACCCCCACCCTCAGTACATTTTGACACTTCCCCGCCCCTCCACTCAATACATTTTGACGCCACCCCCACCCTCGGTACATTTTGACACTTCCCCGCTCCTCCACTAAATACATTTTGACGCCACCCCCACCCTCGGTACATTTTGACACTTCTCCCTCCCCTCGATACATTTTGACACTTCCCCCCTCCCCTCGACACAATTTTGACGCCTACCACACTCCTCCCCTCAATACATTTTTGCTGCCCCCACTCCTCCCCTCGGTGTAAATTTCTAGGTGCGCCTCTTTTGGTTAGTGTAGAGCAAATTTTATTTACATGAATCGTTAGATCGATATTTGGAAGATCGATTCAATGCACTCGATTTTTTAACTGAATCGATACTACGTTTCTTGATCTAGATCGATCCAGAGAATCGATTCAAAGCCTATGAATCGAACATCCTTAGTCTACACCATAGATAAAGGATATACTCTACACATAGATAAGGGATACATGAGACTTGAGTTAGTCTATGAAAATACCAGAGATTATTAGAAAATACAGCGCAAAAGCTTCAGTTTTTCTGGTACAAATAACAAAGACCAAACATAAGAAGAAGCTACAGGATTTCCAGCTCTCTGCTCTATTTTATATTAGAATGATAGAACAAACGACTATTTGGAACTTAAGTATAAATTCCCCTAAGGACGGTCTTTTATCCTACCTAGATTCTACTATAGGGTATGATTCTGGTTATAGATAAAAGACAAACCCTTCCAAACGAGCTTCCTTCAAAAATCAAAGTATATATTAGACTACATCAACTTAGTTAATTAAAAGAAACTCATGAGTTTCAAACATTGTCTTGATCTTCAAACCTTTTACTGACACATTTATTTCATTTAACTAATCTCAAATTTATGTTTCTCATATATTCAATCAAATTAATGCACAATAACAAAATGCTACGTTGTCTTGTATGTATGTAAGTGAGAAAGAGATTCCCTAAAATGATTCTCTCTCTCTTGCACAATAGTATTCAGACGACAACTCATAAGTTTTGGCCACATATGTATATTCAGTAATATTATAAAGATCAGTGCATGTGATTCAATGGTTCTAGCATCTATCGAGACCAACAGGAACCCCGAATATCTCAGTATTAAAGGAATTGAAAAAAAACTTTTAACTAGTTTCTTGATATTTGGGTACTAAGGAAAGCTATGACCATTTTAAATTGCCTTCTGTTAAGTTTCTATAACAAAATGATTATTTTTCCGGTCTAATGAACTACGTAATCTTGATGGGCGTTTTATTTTAGATCAACGCTAGGTTTGCTGGGTAATGTGTGGAAAATTAAAATATATTTGTAATGATAGTTATCTTTATAGTAGGCCTGCCTATCTACCCTATAAAAAATTTAGTTGTCTCCCTGAAATGGCAACGGTCCCATTTCCCTGTGTGTATTAAATATTGTTATTAATTCTCCATTGATACCATTAGGCTTACTGGTACAAACATTTAATTTTGTATATTGAGAGTAGAGTGTAATTCTGAGAGGCCTTGGTTTAATTGTTGATTTTCATAGACTTTTCGTTTTTTCGTTGACTCCCCACTACAGCAATCTCTATCACTACCAACAACAATAGGGGAAATACTATCCCTATTTACGACCATGAGTTTTTCTTTATCATATAATTACGTTTTACAAAACTTGCAATACTCCCTTGATCCTTAATTCTAGGTTATTCTCGGGGATGTTTATTAGATACGTGATATCCAAGTTTTTCACACCTGCCACGCCATTCACAATAAGCACAGTTGACGTCTTGTCTGCTCTTAAAAGTCGACAGATTAAACATTAGCTTCATTAAACCATCTAATTTTTTTATTAACATTTATCCATTGTACACTGTTCAAACCTTAATAGGTCCACTAAACTCAACAATTAAAGGCTAACAATTATTACAATACGCACTTCATGAGTTTAGATAAATTATCCACACATCGCCGTGTAATCGGGCTGTGATATAACAGGTAACTGAATTCAAACTAAAACCTTCCTTACTCTCCTCCACCTGTCTGAGCTACCAAACACATGCTTAGGATAGGTGACTTGTGACCCATCGCTAAATTACGCCATAAGCCAAGGATTTTTTCTCTGTCCCTTATCTCAACCTCTGACCTATTATTAACCTCTAGACACTGCAACTTTTTGTGCTTACACAGACACTACCTCACTATGGCACATACTGATATTGTAGGGTGGTATCATCGGCCTTTGTTTTTCATACAAATTAAACTACCCTATCAGAACCAAAATGTACTAAAAAGTCAACAAATTTGTTGGACTTTTACCTGCCCCATATTTCCCTAGGACTTTTTTAATTTTACCCGAACCTCGGTCGCGCGTTCGGATATATTCTGCGCCCTCGCTGGGTTGATGCATAATGACGCAAGGGAATAGATTTAGTATAATATTAGAAGCAGTAGTAATTTTGACAATCCAGACTTACCAATTTGTTGGTGACAAAATCAAATAAAAAACAAAGTTACAATCATTATTTTGAGTGAAATAAAAGCTTAAAAATGTATAGTTCTTGTTAACCCTGAATCCTAACAAACTGTCATAAAATTTTAATAAACCATTTTCATTCATTTTTTTTATATTAAGGTATTCAAGGGGAACTCAGCACATAAGAATTTCTATGAGCGAGATCGAAAGGGACTGACAATTTTGCCAAGAATAGTATTTTTCACATATATTCTTGGGTTTGTTTACATGAGACAATCAACATGGGACAGAAGGCTTTACTTTTGCTCTAAAGGAAGTTGTGCTACGGATTTTTATTTCCCAAGAAAAGTCTGTCAACTCCAACTGGGCTTTTAACCAACAAACATCAATTCCTGAGGCAAAGAGTTTACCCTGAGTCCACCGAGGTCATCTAATATAAACTATCGTATTAAATCGTTCCACTATAAATACTATTTAATAGAACACATTTTGTTGTATTATTGATTCACCTCAAGATAGGACCAAATGTAAACAAAGCCACTTGGAAGTCTCTGCTCTTATTTGCTAATGAAAGGACTTTCAATGGCATCCATTCAATAATTAGTCCCTCCTATGTTTTGTATTAAACCTGTTTTAAAATAACATTAGAAAATTATTATAACTAAAATTATCGCTTGATTTGATTAAAAATTATTATTTTGTAAGTGCTATTTAATACCAACACGCTCCTGACTCAAAAATGTGAGAACCCATGGTACAGTGGATATTACAAATAAATTACAAATATTTTCAATTTGTTTCTGGAAGATATGTGTGAATATACATTTATTTCCGATTATTTTGTTGGCATATAACGAGAATGGATAGTAAGACAGGTTAATTATTTTTCTTTTTAGTTTAATCACCAACAAATTTATCATACATCAGGCTCTTTACTAGAGATGGGCTAAAACAGTGATTTTACGATATCAGTGACTACAGTGACTGTGATTTTAAAATATCGGTGATTTATACCAGTGATTTTTCACAGTGTCTTGATGGACCGATATATTTCCACTTTCACAGTTTGTTGCTAGGTACTAGGTAGGAGCCAGGAGGTTCTTAACCATATCGTTGCTAAACTGAAATAAATTCACTTTTTGAATCAACGGTGAAAGATCAAAGAACAACAATTACTTTAAGAATGAATAATATGCTTTAGATTGAAAATGTAAATTACCTTATGTTTATTTCGGTTGCAGTTTATCAAAGCAAAGACCGCCACTGTTCGCACCTGCTGATCACCATATCGTCAACAGAATGAAGTATGAACGTGAACTGATATTTTGTCAATCACGGTCAAAGCTAGTATTTAGCTGCTGTCCGAGTAGGCGCGTACAATCGAGTATCGAGTATGGAGTATGGAGTATTTCTGAGTACTGGGTATTTACTCGAATAATCCCATGACATTCGGTTGTCGGTTGGAACTTGAAAGGAGAACTAATTACTTGGAAGTTTGGCGGCTTGCAATGGAATTCGATACTTAAAGACTTAACATAAGCTCTTTCTGTCGGCACTCGGCACTGACATTGACATTATTGACATACAGCTACCTAATCTCCGGGTTTCGTGTTGCCTGACTAATGTACAGTCAATACAAAAGTATGCGTTTTAAGAAGTTTAATACAATTGAAAAATAGAGAAATAAAATATGTTATTTAGTATTTTATAGTGAAATGTTATGTAATTTGGGCAAAATTAGTGGTCCAACAAACATTATGTTAAACTTGAATACCAATATTAACTTATTTTACGTACTATGAGAAACTCTTGTAATTGTGTAATTTATTTAGTGATCTATTTCACTACAATTAAAATTTATGTGAGATTAAAAATGAACATAACATAATGGTGATTTGTTTAGAAAACGTTTGGAAAGCAGGTCATATATTATATTATTGTAGTGTTATTTTATTTTAAATACCGTACATATAATAGTAGATGAGCTATACATCTATTAGAAGCAAATAAACCTATAAGATGCTAGAAAATATTTAATCAATTATTATATAAACACACTTTAGATTAGACTATAGGATGATGAGGATCATCAACGCATTGTAAATATTATAATAAGGTTTATTTCTATTTTTTCTATTTTGTTACTTATTTTAATTCATTATTTACGATTTTGGGGATAGGATCACCGAAAAAAAGAAATGATTTTTTTTCGTAGCCTACTTTTAAAAAGAATCCGAAATGTGATTTGCTTAGTAAGCTAAGCTTGCTTTTGAATTTTGCTCTTAACAACAAATGTTTTGTATTGAAAATGCATGTGAAGGAAACATTTAAACTATTAAAGTCATTTTTACGTAGCAATCTTATACTGTTTTTGATAAATGAGCTCTAAGAGATCAAGTGTTTTAAATAGAAATAACACGTAAAACATGCCAGTCAATAAGGTCAATTTTCAATTAGTTGGTAGAAAATAAAAAATAAAAGAATAACAAAGGCCGTGAAGCGAGTATTTATTCGAGTGTCTAGAAAAAGAAGCAATACTAGCTCCGTAGCTCGAGTATTGCGAGTATCTCCGATCACCGATATCTCAATCACCGATAATTTTGAGATCGAGTAACTGGGAGTATCAGTGATAAAATGGTATCGGTGAAAAAATCAGTCAGTGATATATATTACCCATCTCTACTCTTTACTGCAGCACCCATGAAATAGAAATATAGCTGCTCTTTTTAAAAAGTGGGTTCCCCTATAGACTTATACAACTATGTTCTTATTGAACATAATATGTTAATAGTAGTTATCAGTATATTATATAATAATAGTAGTCAATAGTATATTAAACTATTAACTGTTTGATGTTAAGGTTTTCTGCCTAGATTATATTCTTGTATCCTATTTATTATTAATGGGTGTTAATTGACTAAATCGCCCTCTTTTTCAGTCATATCGGGGCCATTAGATGGTTCGTCTACATTTTCAGAACTGAGACATCCTTGTCCTTGACAGTTGTTACACATGGGTGAGCAGTGTAAACAACTTTTAGAACACTCACATGTTTACTGCACACTAATTTTCAATCACATATGGAAGTCATAACCATGGTGGTGGTGGAGGAGCCTAGGTTTTATACACAGGTGATCTCTTTGGATGAGGTTTATCCATCCACAAGATTGTTCTCTTACAGTTAGGAATAATATTGGATCATAGCACATCTTGAGAAACGTAAATTTTATATATATAGACATTTTCTGATGTCGTAAGATTTAGCCATTGTACTTTTTACAATAAGTATCATCTGGGGCAATTTGTGTCTATGTATTCTTTCTCAAATGCTTTTGGAAATTGGGGAATTAGACAAACATATTTTATATTACCTAAGAACTTGTCTTTAGGCACATTAAGAAATGTATACTCATCAAATAAAATTTTAGCTGAAGTTTGTTTCTAAAGTCGTTGCTGACACTCTTCTTTTCATGCTTATTTTATTTGTTGAGTAAACGTCAAATATCAGAGGTATCACCGCTATACCATTTGTGTATATATGTAACAAAAGTATTGTACCGTATACGGTAAAATGTACCCTTCTTTGTCCACATCACACTGTACAGTAAATTAAATTCATGAATATTATAAATCAGTGGCGTTAGGTCAATTGTGGACAAAGGGAAACGATGATGCTACAATAAAGGAGGTCTTCTAGACCCTAGTATAATTAGAAGCTCACACTGGTCTTGTGTTTTTTTTGTATGGTTAAAATATTCTGGGGAAAAAAGTAATGGGGTAGGGGGACCTAAACTATGCATGGAATAAAATAAAATAATTGGTGATCTTTGAAATATTACTACAATCATTAAATTAAATATATATTTATTTAAATAATAATTATACTTCTTACTCAGTTAATGATGATAATAATAATAATAATAATAATGATGGATAGTTTGGATTGCTGAGATTTTCTCTTGTGTTGAGGCCTGCACATGAGTAAGACCTTTAGCCTGACTTAAGAGTTTTGAATCCGGATTTATTCTACACACCATTATCATTAGTAAATAGTAAAGTCAATTATATAATTTTCGGCCAAGCTATCATTCTTATATTTACTATATACTTTCATAAAATTATTGAAACATCAAAAAATGTTTATAGACTGACTGCAGAGGGAGTCTGCTTGTTTCAATTATTTAATTTTCTCGAAAAAAACTGGGCCGAAAAACTGCGCGCTTCCAAATATGACTTATGAATAATCAGCAGCTTCCACTGTTGCACTTGTTGACACACTTGTCATTCTACTACTTTATGCAAAAAAAAAAACCCTTCTCTGGGAGGACCAAACAAGCATCGGTATTCCATAAAATAAAACTAAACATATTTTAAATTGTTAATAAATACATTATTTTGTAACAGAGTGGCCATAATTATATCTAGAAACAATAAGTATTGGTTAAAACAAGCTAAAAAATAAGATTTTAACAGTATTAAACATGTGATTATAAACCAATCACAACAGTAAACTCACGAGCCAATACTCTCCTAGAGATACAGTGCTTCCTTTTCCCCGATAAGGGTCGAACAGAACTGAAAACAAACGATTGAAGGAATAAAAAGTGGGAGAGACCAGCTGGCTGGCCAGTCAGTCTGGAAAAGAATGGCTTACTCCGGAAGAATAGCTGCAACCTCAACTCGGTATACTTGTTGGAGAGCTTTCTATTGTGATAATAATAATTTGTTTTAACTTCATATTCCTCTTATTTTCTTTTCCCCTTCATCAGTTCCATTGAATAAACTACTCTGTTATGGATCAAATATATTATTATTATTAGCACCGCGTCTTACTACCCGTTCGGGTTATACGCACTTACGCTAATGTGTAATGGTAGGGTGATTGTGAGGTGAAATGGAGGACCTACAGTTTAACGTGGAATCCGAACCACGGTGGAGGCCTGGCATTCCCCACATTCACAAGATGTCTTGTCAGAGGTGAAGGAAGGGATTAGTAATCAGATAAATCTTTGCCGGGAGATCAAATATAGTAGTATCAAGCATAGTGAAACTGTGGATAAGTAAATATTTATGTTTAAAAAAAATATTATTAGATATACATGTGTACATATCTGACTATATATATAATACATACTTAATATATATGCATTCAACATTATAAACAATGATAAATATAAAGATATTAATAAAGAAGAATGTATTAAAGTTTTGTTATTATTACCAAAATCATCAAAAACAATTTGAAAATATTTTTCTAAATTTTAATTTTTTAAATATTCTGAACAAAAATGTTACCCTCTGACATTTTTTAACTAAATGTAAAATGATTGATAGTTATTTACGAAACCAGAGTGCGAGAAATGCATTTTGGGTTGTGCACCAAAATCTACCCTCTGGATCTGGCCTTTTTACCGGGCGTTCTATAGATCTTACAGCAAACTGTACAGAATAGTTTTTGTTCAAAAATTTGTTCTCAAAAGTATGTAAAAATTTTTTGGGCAATTCACTGTATATAAGATTATTTAATTAATTTATTTATTTGAGATATTTAATTTGAACTTTATTAACCGGCTAATTATATCAACAGAGGATAATTTCTAGAGCAATCTACTAATTTTGACAGTAATGGTAATTTTCACATACCTTTAAAACTTCTTTTACATGTCACAATCAACATAAGGCTGACGGTTTTGACTCTTTTTTTTTTAAAAAAAGTAGTGTTATGAATTGTTATCACCCAAAAAATATCCGGTCCCATTTGGGTGGGAACTCACGAAAATCGGGTCATGAAGCAAGCACTTTATCCCAAGACCGCCGAGGTCAATTAACACAAACTATATTGTTACATCGTTCTACTGTAAATATGATCAAATAAAGCGAACATACATTTTGTTCTAATGTTTATTCGATCATCAACATTCTAACAAAAGTCAGCTAACCTTTAGTTATAAATATACATTGTAATTGATACTTTTGTTCATATTATTACCTTAGTTTGCTGAAATAGATTCAAAACTAAATATCAACTCATGCTTTATATTTAATACATTTGATTGTTTATTTTAGATTTCACTTGTATTGGTTTTATTAATGATCATTTAGATCTGAATTTTTGATTGGGTGTTTGTGTGTGTGTATTGTATGTGCATTCATGTGTGTTTGTGCATGTACGTGTGTGTGTGTGTGTGTGTGTGTGAATTAGTGTGGTTCAAAATTATGGCTAACTTAATTCAATTTTTTTATAAACAAATATTTAGTAAAAACACGCATAACCATGGACTCAATATTTAAAAACATGTGGTACATAATCAAAAATATCACTAATTATTTTGGTATAATCATTATAATACTATAATTTATTGTAAATTGTTTCAAAGTACAGTTTTGAAAAAATAAATTGTTACTTGTTTTTTACTATTTTAGTTATTCTTTATTTTGTGTAAGGCCCGCTGTGCTGCAACATTGCTTAGCTCGTCTTTGGCTCACAAGTCTTAGAAAAGTTAACTAGTCTGTAATAAAATATTTAATGTGTAATTATTGCTTTCATGTAGATGTATTTCAAGTTTTTAAGTAGGAAACATAAATCTATTATAAATGCACTTGAATTTTTTTTTTTTAAACTGTCATGTTGAAACATTTTCACAACTTCATTTATGCTTTTAGTAATTAAAAAGACAGTTCCTTAAAAAAATTGTGTTTGAGATAGAACTTATCATCAGAGTTTGAACAGAAGGGGTTTTTCCTTTCTATTAAAAATAATATTTATCTATTGATTGCAACAAAATAAAATAGGTACCACAATAAAAACGGTAAGGATGGTTTCTATTTAAAATTTTTCACTAATGGTAGTCACATATTTACTTTCCTTATTTAAATATTCCTTTAAAACTTGTGTTTCTTTGTCCAGAATGGATAAGAACACAAATAATATTTGGATGTTTGAGTTCCTCTTAACATAAAACACCTCATATAAAAATGACACATCCATTTACTTAGTTCTGAATGAATTTAAAAAGGGTTGGTAATATTAATCTATTATTGAAACAATCTTCACAAACATTACACTTATACTTCCGCTATAATGAATGAATAATGGTAGGTGCATGCAGAGGAGCACACACATCGCTCATCCCTCTCCAAAAAAACATCGCTCATGGAACAGCCTGTTCAAATCGAGCAGATTGATCATCGCACTTCGTACACAGCTACAGAAAATCAGTCTGCACTGATAATAAATATTGGAATCTTTTTTTAAACTACTTTTATATTTTTTCTTTAAACATTTTTAATCCTATATTTTTTATTTAGCTTTCAAAATATTTAATAAAGATATTTTTTTTAAAAAGTCTTTGACAGCAGTAATGATAAGTGATCAAATGTCA